>AP028441.1:5699488-5876268 GCA_036509395.1 Antheraea yamamai
ATAGGAAGAGGTGTCCAGGACTCTACTATTGCGGTTCGCAAGTCTAACGTAACCTAACGTAACCAAAGCGAGTCAAAAGAGCAAGATGGCGAACATTCAGCGACCGCGGTGCGTTTAATATGAGACATTTTTAAGGCCAGGGTTCAATACGTATTTAACTTTTTTGTAATAACATCGATTAGGTTTGTTGGGTAGGTATACATTTCAGTACTAAACAGCTGATTTTGCCGCTTCGTTCTAAAAGAAGCCGTTCTGTTATATAATGGGAATTATATCTTTTATCTATCTGGATTAATTATGTCTTTTATTTTGTATTGTAATTTTGTCACTGTTATTTAACTTTAAATTTTTTTTAAAGTAGTCATTTAAAACTTATTTGCTAAATTAAACCATTAATTATTATCAGCAAAGCTCAATCTGAGATGTTTATTTAATTTTTTAGAAGGTGGCGTAGGAAAATTAGTTATAGTCCAATAATAGTATACCTACAGAAAATTATAAAGAGTTCATTTGCGTATTGATTGGTAGCTACGAATGAATACTCCTAAAAATAGGTTAGTTCATTAAAACCACTAGATTTAAGCTAAATTAATTGTGGGTTGTATTTTTTATTGTACTTTTTGTTATTATTATGTAAATTCTCTGGAAAATAGAAATTGTATGTGGCTAGATAATACTCTCAAAAGTTTTCGGTATCACTACATGCGTCTTAGGATTGGTTCAGCTTTAATTTTATTTATATACTAGCTTCTGCCCGCGACTTCATCCGCGTGGAATAGTTACTTTGGGCTAACGCTAACATGCAGCGGAAGCTCTCGAAAGGAAAAAAAACATTTTAAAACATTCTTTATGGGTGCTCAGCTGCTATTGGTCTTAGTGTGATGATATATAGCCTTTCTCGATAAATAAGCTATCGAACACTGAAAGAAATTTTCAAATCGGACAAGTAGTTCCTGAGATTAGCGTGTTCAACCAAACAAATAAGTTTTATAACATTAGTATATTCGTAAATTACTACTTTTCTCTCGTACTTACCTCGAGTCGTCATTTAAATACAATAAATATTAATAGAGTGGACCGATTTGAATGAAACAAAGACTAAGTTACTTTCGAGGATATGCTTTATTATTTTATTAGTAAGGTTTTATTGTGAACCCAGTAGTTTATGAGTGACGCGTGTTCATACAAACAGACAGACTGATAGACAGACATTTCTAAAAATGATTAAAATGTATTCTATTACTTATTCCTAGACACCTGCAACAATTTTAATAAAGTCATCTGAATGTATTGAGTCCATTTACTTATCTACTTTTCTCTCGTACTTACGCCGAGTCGTCATTAAAATTACAATAACTTTTGATATAGTGGACAGATTTTAATGAATCAAAAACTAAGTTATTCTCGGAGATATGCTTTATGATTTCTTTGATGTGGTTTTATTGTGAACCGAGTGCTTTAACAATGATGCGTGTTCATACAAACAGACAGACAGACAGACATTTTCAAAAATACTTGTTATGTATTCTATTATTCCTTATTCCTACACACCTGCAATTTTTTTCACGTAAATCGAAAAAGTACCGACACGTTAGATTTACATTCTTATTATATGTATAGATAGAAGATAGCAGAAGATGTCGTTTTCTGTGAACTTTGGTCATGCCTACGTGTTGGCCATACTTTTCAATGCAAATTAGCTTAGTTTTTTTTTTTCAGGGATATTGGATCCTCTGTCGGGATACCACAGATCCCTTTTTCGGTACTCCAGGCATCACGTTGCAATTTATTCATGTAAGTAGGTCGAGTTGTTATGCCGGACGACCGTCTAAAATATATTTTTCTATCCCTTGGGCACAGAACTTTTTCCTGGACGAATGGTGCCTTATGTCCTTTTTGAAGTTTCACCTCTTTTGGCGCGTTAGGGAAAAAACATGAGAGTAAATTTTTACGATGCCCGCGCGGTGTGTCACGAAAAACCGACACCCTGAAGTTAGCTATAATCAACATTTTTTTTCTTTGTATTCGTTGTTTGTATTTCATTGTATTAAAACACTCAATGTATTAAATACCTTTTTTCTATTGTTAGTGTCGTTTTTTCTACAAACGTAGAATAAGGCGAAAGATAAAATTTTATCTTGTTACGCCAAAGAAGTATAACTTCTAACGCGTGTACATAAGTATACACACACTTTTTTGTATTTGTACACAAAACTTGTATACAAAATTTGTGTAATAATCGGCTGAGTATTAAAGGTGTGAAATAGTTATGTTATGACGCAAACAAAATGAAAGTCGAGGCAGTCATAAGGACTGCCAACTGAAGTGAAAAATCAAAACAATGATATAACTGTGTTCCCTTTTGAATTTTTAAATGAATTATTCAAATTTCATAATTTATAAATAGAAATTATTAAAATTAGTGTGGTTTTCATATCAATTGGCACTTGGAACAATAATTATATATACTTTATTAGTTAATCAAACATATGACTGGCTGGCAATATTAGACGTTAACAGGCTGCTATACTAAGCGTCTCTAGTAAGACGCGAGCCGCGCAAGCGCAATAAGCTCGGTCACGCTTTACTAGCATGTCATGACGCGAAATATTAAGTTTACGAAAAAAATATCGCACAACGCGCCTAAAGAAGTTTTCAATTCAAAAAATTGCCTTTACAATATTAATCAGGATAAAGCGCTATAATTTACAACAGTAATAACTAAAATTCAATCGAGTTAATACGCGATATTCAACTCGTTAAAAAATATAAAAATGAAATTACTTCAAACAAGATTAAATTATTTACGAAATGATATTCTAAAATTAACACAGGCGCGTGTTGAATTGTTATTGTATTGTACAAAACCCTTAATGGTCAGTCAAATCAACTGTTCCACGATAATATAATTTGTGGGGTGGAGCGGCGGCGATAAACCAATTTCGGATTTCACGGCTAAATAATTATGCTTACCTATCCATCAATTACAATAATTCATCGAAAGCGATAATCTCTATGGGGAATAGTCTTTTTACACTTTAGTAATTCCGCGCGGATTTGTTCGCGTTAATCTATACATATAAAACCACTCGTTTGAATACCATGAAAAATTCTATAGGCGCGTTGAGCGTAATTTTTTTGGCAGGAGATAATCTAATGATTTAGCGTCATTACATGCTAGTAAGCGTGACCGACTGTATTGCGCTCGCGAGGCTTGCGTCAGACTAGCGTTGCGTAGTATAGCGGCCTGTGTACTTCTAATATTTGTATTTTGTGTTGAGATTGTGTAGCTATGTATGTTAATTAGTTCATAAGCTGTATATAATTATTGTTCGGATTGCCTATAGTTGTGGAAACCAAAGTAATGATAATAATTTAAATTAATAAATGATGAAATTTCAATAATTTAGACCATAATTAAAAATGAAAACACAACACAACTATTCCAATTTTTTGAGTTTTCATTTCTATCTGCACTCCTTATGACTGCCTCGACTTTTTTTATATATATTTTACTTAACTCATCACTAGGTGACGTTCTAGCCCATTAATATATTTGCACAGTATCCATTCAACTATAACTCGACTGTAGAGTATAAGAGGCATTAATCTAAATAAATAATATAATAGTTACAAGCGCATTCGGAACCGCGAACATAACTACTTACAATATTAAAATATAGCCAATGTCACTTAAAAGTAACTCAACATTCTATGAGTCTTATTTCTAGAATGAAGATAGTAAGTAGTTCCGGAGATTATCTCTCACAAACTAACAAACTTTACCTCTTTATAATAATAGAGTCCACATAAAAGGCTAAAAGAAAGCTTGCACTATGTTGTTTTGTGTTTTTTTTTTCGAACTGACTACGCTATTGACCTACCAAGGTCTTAACAGCTTCACCGGACTACTTGTTTTGTTAGTAGCTATGTTTGTTTTGCACGTTAATTTTTTTTATATATTATTCTTCTATCTTTTTTAGTCTTTTTGTCTAGAGATTGTCTTTACACATCTTTCTTAAATTTACTATCAAGGAAAAAAGTCGCAACATAAATACATAACATAGTTTTGGAATTTAATGGCCACAATCATTTAATATCAGTCCTAAGTCGCTTTCATTTTAACTATACGACCACGGCCTTGTTAGGCTTTATTATACTTGATTTTAGAATAATATTTTTTTTAAAGAGGAATTGAGCTTTCGTGTTTTTTTTGTTCTAATTCTGAAGTTTTTTTTTTTAATACAAGAAAAGCGCTGACAATGAACGATAGTAAAATCCTATTAAGTATGCGTGCGGAGTTTTTGGCGGGATCTTGGAATGTCATGCAGTGTACTTTATATTTTATTTATAATCTTGTGTTATTTGGCTCTATATTTTGTAATATTGGTGGTGTTTTTCGTAATATAGTTTAGTTATTGTGCATGGATTCTGACTTGCCATGAAACTCCTTGGAAAGTTCTAACAAGACGGCAACGTTAGAACATTGACATGATTGCAAGACACTTGTAATGTCGTACACGTGTATATATCCATCGTCATTTCTCCGATCACGAAAATAATTATCAAAAGCCAGTCCTAAATCGGCCACATCATTATGAGATTTGTTTGGATTTTTCCTACTGATGACCAAACATTGTGAATATTACAATCCAGTAAACCACTATAAGAGCTCATTTCCTTAGCAAATACGAAAAGTTGAGTCAAAAATCGTGAATGGCTGTTTTAGTCACCGTCCGGGGATAAGAAACTTTTTTGTACCTACGAAATCTTCGAAACAGTTTTGATCGCTTTTATTTTTATTTTACGAGTACTCCGAGACCGAGTTTCCCGGCAGCTTTAAAACTGCTGAAAGTTCGTGATTAAGTTACGAAAAAAAGTAATTGATCTATTTGCTGAGTTCGAATGGTTTTTTATTGAATATTTATTATATTGTCAAACCAATCATTACTCCTTTACTGGCTACTATTACCTGTAATTTAATTACTGCGAAAATGTTTTTGTTATTTCATTCGAAGTACGTTTTTTCTCGATAATGTGTGAGATGTTTTTTTATTTATGTAATTAAAATTTTTGTCAATGTATCTCGACTACATAATCCTTTCACAGAATTTTAGTTACCTGTGTTACTTCGTTTTTATTTCCATTAGTGTCATACTGAGTTGCTAAGGCAATCAATTGTAATTTTAATTATATATGTCCCTTACATCTTTTTTGGCTTAAGGAGTCTACTACTATCAAATCGTTTGATAATATTGTAAAGTATGTGATCACTTACCTTAAGGTATTTAAAGCACTTTGAAATTATTGCGATTCTTTAACTTGCTACCTAGAGAATCGACTCATTCAACGCGTCAAGAGAAAGAGAACTGACTCGTATCAAATAGCGACCACCTCTCTCTCCCATTATATTGCTAATTCTGAATATATTTGTGTGAGAACCCACCAAAACCACAAACATGTCTCGTATAACCAATTCTTATTGCAACTTCATATGTAATAGTTTTAAATTCACATACATCTTTTAATACATCTATTTACTTTACTCTATGCTTAGTTATATCATTATGTATAGGAATACCATTATTATATAGTATTGTTCTGTTTAAATATATAGATATAATTGAGGTTAATACATACTTGGTCTTAAATTTGTCGCGGCAGTTGTAACAAATTCGTAGTCATCTTATGTATCTAATCCAGAAATAATGCAGTGTAATATTTTTATCAAGCCACCGGCTACACGTACGTACATTTCTATGGCCCGCCATTAAAAATTAGCCCTGTAGTACGATTCAATTGTACTGTAGCTTGTATTTTTTTTTTTTTTTTTTTTTTATTTTTAAGTCCCCTTTTTCCCCCGGACATTATCCGAGACTTTATATATTTATGAATATTTCTTTACCGAAACTTTTTTCTTTATTTTATAATTTTTGTTTTTGCATATTCTGTTTTTCTTTTCTATTTATTTCTTTTTTTTGCTATTCCTGCCACGTGTTCCATGAACGTCAGCAGCGGCTCTCTAATGTTTTCATCCTCCACTATTTCATGTAGTACCCCTTCCGTGAGTTCGATGCCTATCTGTAGCTTGTATTTGAATGTTGGTGCTGTTGTTGGGTATTTTTAATGAATATATATGTGTATTTTTTTAAATTTACTCTGTGAACCGTGATGTGTTCAACGATAAAAACTTTGTTCTTACTTTGAAAATAAAAAAAAGGTAGTCATAAGGAATGGCGAAAGAACTTGTGAACAGAAAATTGTGTTCTCTTTTCATACATTCATACAGTTTATGAATTTATCAAACATATGATGGACCGCGCAATCTCAATACAAAATATAAATATTGGATGTACACAGGCTCCTATATTCGAACTGAAATAGTTTAGAAATTTTCCGATACAAAATACACATAAGAGTTGTTGAGATATGTATGCTTGGTACACATATATGTTTCAACAACTCATATATGTATGAATAGTGTAGCTTAACTTAGGTTAGCTCAGTTAGGTCGCGTATTGCATCGAACAGGCAACAGCCAAGTCGAGGTGTGCCGTGCACCCTTGAGCTGGTTGCCCAAACAAAAATCGGCTGAGTGCCTTAAGCGCTCGCCTTAGTGGTCTGGTGAAGCTGTTAAGACCTTGCTAGGTCAATAGCGTAGTCAGTTCGAAAAAAAAAAAAAAAACAGGCCCCTATACTACGCGTTGCTAGTCTGACACAAGACGCGCAAGCACATTACGGTCGGTCACGCTTACTAGCATGTCATGACGCGAAATTGTAAGTTTGCCAAAAAAACAACGCCCAACGCGCCCAAAAAAGTTTTCACTTCAAAAACAAAGCAATAAAATACAGAAGTAGATAAGTTTTACACGGGGTAAATTCTAACCGAACGGAGTTTAGTGGCGAGTGAAGTAAGTTTGACCGTCGAGGCGGCAATAGACACATATCGCGTGTAATTAGACGGAACAAAGGAACTCCGCCCGCTCGCTACTACTCCAGTACTGCAGGGTCCAGACGGAATTATATTTGTTCCCGAATTTATACCGCAACTTCGAAGGAATTTTTAGGTCAAACTTGGTTTATTTGTACAAGGTACGTAGTAATAAAACAAGCGCAAATTATATATTTACTAGCGGGCCCGGCAGACGTTGTCCCGCCCTGATTATAAAAAAATCCGGGACAAATTATATACCAAAACGTTCCTCGTGAATCACTTTATCCACTGGTGAAAACCCCATGAAGATCCTTTCATTAGTTTTTGAGTTTATCGCGAACAGACAGACAGACGCGGTAGGGGACTTTGTTTTATACTATGTAATGATAATTATATTCAGGGATTTATTTATTTCACGGGCACACAGGAGCACGCAGTGCCCTTAAAGAGAATTTCGAAAAATTGTCATAAAAACTGGAAAAAAAACGAGAGAGTTTGAAAAAAATCAATCTTCGTAGCTTTTTCGATAATTTTTGGATTTTTTTAATAGGTCAAAATTATCGAAATATACGAAATCTAATCTATATTTCTTAAACAGGTACCGCGTCACACAGTGGCTTGTCTCTAAGCTAGAGGTCGTAAAAAAATTATGGACTTATAATTCTCGAGAATTAGCGTGCCTCTATAAAAGAAGTGACAAAAAAAGGCCTGAATATATGTATCTTAAGTGTCACGGATCTTTTTACTTGTATTATGTACTCCAGTATTATAACAGTTTTCTTCTTCCCTCGCGTTAAGGTATATACGACATCGAAAACAGTAGGTACATTTATTTCTGAATAAAAAGACTACATGCTATTTCTATATAATATTTTACACTGTTAATATGATGTTTTTTTTAATTAAAAACTTATATCATCATCATCAGTATATAAGAAACACTGTAGAGCCATAGGCCTCTCCCGGACGTAAGGTATGGGCATAATCACCACCCCAGCCCTCGACGTATTGGCGATTTCAAACCCTGAGAAATCTACATCTACTATCCTATATACAATAAGTACTACAAGGACATTGCTCAGGTTCTAGTTCCCTTACGATGTTTTACTTCACCGTCAGCCACTAGTGTTACCAATTTAAATTAGTAAATGTACGCGAACTCCAAAAAAATCGTTTTTACATGCAGGGGTTCGAACCCGCGTACATCGGGTTTGATATTCTACCAGTCAAACCACTACGCCACCACAACTTGCAATAAAACCGTAAAAAAGAAAAAAAAATGTATTGGGTTATTAAAAAGAATTTAACATAATATAATATTTACCATTCCAACTAAGCCCTATAATGATAACGCGTTTAATATAGTTCAAGGTAAGCATAAAGGCCCATATCGTATGACATGGGAACTTTACGAAATGACTTTAGTTCCGGTAACACCTGCGCTCGCCTAATGACACTTTGATATGCGCATTTATTTTATTATCTACTTTAGTAATAATGAGACGTGAACCTCAGCGATATGTAGCAGATGTCACCACAACGCCTTGAAAATTGTATTCTTCGTGGTATCTCCGTTTTTTCCTTGAATTTTTTTTTCTAGGTCATATAAAAGTGTCTATTTTTATCCTTTACTAATTTTCGCTAGCGTAAATGTAAATTTAGACCTACCCCTTGCGAATATTTTTTTTTTAATTTTTCTGGCTAAAATATGCCCTGTAAATTTAGACCTACCCGTTGCGAATACCATTTTTTTCCGGCTGAAATGTACCCCATGTCTTTTTCGTAGCCCCGAGTCGTGAATGCGAAATTCTATGGTCACATGTCTAGTAGTTAACGCGTGAAAGCAAACAAACAAACACAATCATATTCGTAACTACCAGGTGATAAGTTAAACACTCGCAGTATAGGGTTTTTTTAATCTTTGTGTTTCTCGAGATAATTAGGTCAAATACTAAGCACTTTATTAATTGATTTAGAACGAGAATCGACTAATGATTATCCTGTAAAAATATTGCTGGCGACTAACCAGTGGCGCTATATACATACATACATATCTTCTATCTATACATATAATAAGAATGTAAATCTAACGTGTCTGTACTTTTTTGATTTTCGCGAAAAAAATTGCAGGTGTGTAGGAATAAGGAATAATAGAATACATTTCAAGTATTTTTGAAAATGTCTGTCTGTCTGTCTGTTTGTATGAACACGCATCATTGTTAAAGCACTGGGTTCACAATAAAACCACATCAAAGAAATCATAAAGCATATCTTCGAGAATAACTTAGTCTTTGATTTATTAAAATCGGTCCACTCTATCAAAAGTTATTGTAATTTTAATGAGGACGCGGCGTAAGTACGAAAGAAAAGTAGATAAGTAAATGGACTCTATACTTTTAGATGTCTTTATTAATCACTGTTTTTTACATAAGTTTCCACGCGGACGAAGTCGCGGGCACAGCTAGTCTATAATATTAGTAAAGATAAATATGCTTTATCGTATCTCATCTGATGACTAAACGATGTGGTTCAAAATGATAAAGACATTAAATTTAGTAGAGAAGTTAGCTCTTAAGTGCAGCTGCTGGAACACACTTATAGGTGTTTACCCACAAATTTTCAATTTGAGGATGTACTTAATAAAAAGGTCATCAGGTCATGTTATGGTTAATCGCGATGTTTTCCTTCAACGAAAACTCCGGTTCATTCGCAAGGATTCCAAACTACTTCGATAGACAAGGTTTCCAAACACGCTAATCACTGAGCCATCATCGCTTAAAACTCGTAATACTTTATGTTCAAGATAAAATCATTTAATGTTCTCATAATTATAATAGCTTCTGCCCGTGACTTCGTCCTCGTGGAATAGTTGCTTTGGGCTAACGCACACACGCAGCGGAAGCTCTCAAAAGGAAACAAAAAACGTTTTTGAAATATTCGTCATTGTTGCTCTGCTTCTATTTGTCTTCGCGTGATGATATATAGCCTATAGCCTTCCTCGATAAATGATCTATCTAACACTGAAAGATTTTTTTAAATCGGACCAGTAGTTCCTAAGAGTAGCGCGTTCAACCAAACAAATAAGCTTTATAATATTAGTATAGATCAAGTATTCAAACCATTTTATTTTTTCCATTGCAAAGAACATATTTCATTTATTAACCATCATGATATTGAGATTTCATTGTAAACAGTGAAAAACAACGATAAACGTAGACATATAACTTGGGACTGACGCCATCTTGAATACATGTGTCTATAACAGGCGCTTCCACAATTATAGCTATCTTTATCATACAGTCAGTGTTGCGCTAACTGTAATTTACAATTTAACTGTATCAACTTGATATTTTATAATGTAAACTATACTGACTGTATAGTAAACGCCTACAAAAAAGAGAAAGGAGCTTCGTTCCAAGTGAGGATCCATAGACCTCTCAAGCTTTTTTTACATTATCGCCAATATATGTAGGTTAGTTTTTATTTTAATTGAACTCGGTAGATGATGCTAGGAACGGGTTGTAGGCTTATTTTAAAAGATTTCTCACATACCATCTGGGTATATGTTTGAGTGAGTCCCTTGATAATTTGGATTTACAATTAGAAACGGTAGGTGTGGCTACGGTCGGGTTTTAGGTTTATTAAAATTTTTCGCATTTAAAAATACAATTGAAACCGGTGATAACCGATTTGATGCAGACGAAGTTGCACTGGTCAGCTAGTCTATACATATAATAAGAATGTAAATCTAACGTGTCTGTACTTTTTAGATTTTTGTGAAAAAAGTGGTTGGAGGTGTCTTGGAATAAGCAATAAAATACATTTCGATCATTTTTAGAAATGTCTGTCTGTCTGTTTGTTTGCACACGCATTACTGATAAAGTACTGCATTCACGATAATACCTCATCCAAATCGATAAAATATATCCTCGTGTAACATTTAGTCTTGACTTCATTAAAATCGGTTTAATCTATCAAAAGTTATAGCAATTTTAATGACAACGCGACTTACGTACGAGAAAAAAGTAGATAAGTAAATGGACTAAACACATTCAGATGAGTTTATTAGTAAGTTTTTTTTTACCTTAGGTTCCACGCGAACGGAGTCGCGAGCACAGCTAGTATATTATATAAGTGCAATATCATGTTAAATTTTTTTTTGAAAATGAATTTTAAAAAATTGCGTACCGTTGAAAAATCTGTGAATTACTAAAGATCCTTCGAAATGACAATATTGCAGTCTATAAAAAAACATTTCAAACGGAGCGCAGAAGTCCTCAGTGCAAATTAAATTGAAGGAGTTTATAAATTGAGTTTTCTTCCCTCGACCTAGAAGAACGGGCGGAAAATATTTTTCATGTTTGCCTTATGAAAATTAGATTTCCGTTTGACTTTAAAATTGTAAACGTTTGTTAATGAGTATTGTTACGTTCAACAAATTAAGTTATTTTGCTTTTATTTATACTAATTTTATAAACTTAGAGAACGGATTTTATATCTTTGTTTATATAAGGAAAGTAAATGAACCATTGCACCGTTTCGATAAATTCTTTCACTATTTGAAAGGTACATTATTCCAGTGGACTTAGGCTATATATTATTTACTAATTATATTATCTATAATCTATACTAATATTATAAAGAGGTAAAGTTTGTGAGGTTGTAGGGAGTAATATCTGGGGAGTAGGAGAAAAATGGTCGAACGATAAAGGTTTCTTACGAACGCTGCCTTAATTATGAGATATATATGATTGAATTCTAGAGAAAAGTTGTAGCTTGATAATGCCTATTACCGCCCAACGAACTGGGCACGGGACGGCTAGTATTAATATATAAAAATCATGTAAAGTTATGACGACATTTATCCTAAGCCGAAAAAAGTGGTGGTTTTACAGAGCTTCTACGACATGTGCTCCGTGATTCGTTAAACTTATATGAAAAAATGTACAGCTAAACTGTTCCTTATAACAAAATCTATAAAAAAAGTCAGCGACAGCATATATCCATCTATAAAGGATAAGTTACAGTAGCCACTCTCATGTAAAAGGTTTTGATTAAAAGTGATCAAAGAAAGGACAATCTTTTTTTTGTGTAGAGATAATTTCCGGACTAGATATTAGCCTAGAGACTATATAAGCATAGAATTACCGGGTGTTACAGTGTAGGCGTTCCGTGGTCAGACCGGTTTGCATCCAGAAAACAAATGAAGTGATGGTAATGCCTGAACCCGGCTGCGTCGCGATCACTATGCATATGGTTATAAAACGGTCACAGTGACTTACTGTTGTTTTGTCATGTTTAGCATGATAACGGTTATTAGCGATGATGAGTTTTAAATTTCTCGGTGGTGACCGTTATATTTGGATTACACTATCTGAACCAGCGGGTACAGTGATTGTGAAGATTTGATTTTATTTTCTTCGCAAATATACCCCTTAACACGTGCGAACCTGGGGCAAGTCGCTAGTATAATATAAATAATGAGAAGTCTCTTGGCCCAGTACTGCTGTAAACAACGGTAGCTGGCGTGCCAAGAATAGGGGCTTAGTGTTACAGCGTTGAGCCAGGAGACTAGTTATTATTTATTCTACATCAAAGTAACATTCTAAACATATTGTTGCAAGCTGTTACTGATAAACCGTACAATAAAGAGGTCGTGGTATCGATCTCCACATCGAAGTGTCTTCTTTATTAACAAGGAAAGTTCTCTCAAAATATTACTTTATTCAATTTAGGCCCTGAAAAGGCGCTCATGAACGTTAAAGCTACCACCGATTCGTAAAACAACCCAGTCATCCAGAAGAACCGGTATGAAACTCGGTCTGATTATATATCTATAATCTATTTAGTAAAATTTTATAAGACAGTGTTCGACAACTCGCAGCTTAAACCGATGTGTCTAAAAGCATACGATTTTATAATGGAGTTCCTTGTGTAAGAGAAAACAATACGAAGAAACCGCTATAATTTTATTTATGTAGAAAATGTAACGTTATATCCAACCACCATATATATAGTGAAAACCATTTCAACTATTTATTATTATTCTAAAAACGGGGCTATATCACTATAATCCTGTATCACTGCGACTGGTATTGATATATTGTGATCGCCCCATGTTACTAAAGCTCCCTGCCTAGTTCCGTAGCATTTAAGAACTGCAGGACTTTTTTGGCTGAGAGCATCTGTACCTCATCCGGGAGCAATACATGCTTTCCCAGAATCCGGTTTCGTGTAGGCTTTAGTGGATCACAATCACACAAGTGGTGTTTGGGAGTTTCATCCACACTGTCACAGAGTCTGCACTCTCTTGTGCTCTGGACACCGATGTTGTATAAATGCTTTTTAAGGCAACAGTGTCCAGTATGTGATTTCACTAAAACCCGTAATTGATTCCTACCGAGTAACAGAGCCTCTTTAGCATATCACTGGTTGAATGCCGTGATGAGTTCTTTGGAATGTTTTTGTCCTGGCAAGTTATGCCAGAATGTTTTGGCTTCTTGGTTGAAATGGTTTTTAAGGATTAAAAGAGCTAGGCTTTTGGGTATTCCACAGAATGGTTCACGACCAATGTGTATCCCTGCAGCACCTGCTCTTGCAAGCTTATCAGCAGCTTCATTGCCAGGAATGACTGCATGCCCCGGAACCTATCGTAAAATAAGTCTGTTTTTTTTGGCCCAGATTGTTTAGTATAACCACACAATTGGACACAAGCTTCGATTCAATTGAATCTGTTCTTTTTATAACATGGGGAAATCCCTTATAGATACAGCACCCTCTCGGGGGAGAGAGTGGGTTATGTCCGACTCGCACGGACTAAAACCCCAAGGTGTACGTCTGCCGCTATAGTTGGAGCGACACGAGATCTCTATAGATTTCATCGTGCCGCCCCAGCGGTTGGTCTGTCAACAAAAGCGCCGCCGCCGGGCCCCGTCTTGTTAGGAGACAGCCGTGTACACGACAGCTCCTCGACCCATCTTTTCTAGTCCGGTTACCGTGGGAGGAGGCGGACAAATTGCCGCCTTCTCCTGCCTGTCCTCCGTTGGCGGAGATGGTCACTTTGAGGATCCTCCTCACGGACCCTCTCCGCCGCCTCCTTCTACGAGATGACTTCCTCGCAGAAGGAGGCCATAGCATTCCACACATCCTCGCCGCCGACCATGGTCGCAACCACACTCGGCAGCGAGAGATCTTGTGCTACCGCCGCGGTCAGAGTGCGACGTTGCTCCTCCCACACAGCACACTCAGACAGAGTGTGCTGCGCGGTGTCCGGGTCAAAGCCGCACTGATGGCATACGGCGGTCGGCTCCCTGCGTGCTATCCGGTGCAGGTACCAACCGAGCACCCGTGTCTGGTCAGCATCTGCACCAGACGGAACGTCAGGGAGCCCCACTTGCTCTGATACCATTCCAACAGGCGTTGACCGTGTATCGACCGTAATGGCCGTCCGCCAAGTCCTGCCTTCAATTGAATCTGAGGCAAAGGCCAATAAGGCGGCTTGACTGTCTGAATGAATATAAATTACATGATTAACGTAGTCTTTTTGTAGAGTGATATGGGCACACTCTAATATAGGGTAAACTTCTGCGTGAAATATGGAGGGGAAGCTACCAAGATTAGTGTGATGCCTAAATTTAGGTTGCTCCCCATAAATACCATAGTCTAGGTTAAGTTCCATTTTGGACCCATCAGTGTACCACGATAGACTACCCGTTTGCCAAGTTATCTCATTATTAATCCAGGAGTCCCTTGGGGGTATGTCTACTGTGTAGGAATTTTTTAAAGGTAGTGTCAGGTATTTTAATGTCTGATATCATAACCAGAACTGGCGTATCTACCACTGAGTCCAATAAGGATCTTAGAGACACGGAGAACCAGTTCGCTCTTCCCTGTACGTACATTTTGTGCATTGTTAGCCTGGCCACCTTCTCTACATGAAAGTGAAGGGGCACAAGATTCAACATTGCTTCCAGAGACGCTCTAGGGGAGTTCGACGTAGCTCCCGTCGCTAAGATAGGCACTATCCTTTGTACCGAAGCTAGGTGCGTTCTGACAGTCAACTGGCTAATTTTACCGCTCCAAAGCACACAGGCATACGTCTCCATAGGCCTGACTATTGTAGTGTAAAGCCAAATAACCAGCCTAGGGTTTAATCCCCAGCGCTTACCATCCTTCGTCCGCATATACCCATTGCTATTTTTGCTTTCTGAATTGAAGCATTAATCTGTTCATACTAAGTTAATTTATGGTCTATAATTACTCCCAAGTACTTGGTCTCTGTTGAAAAGGTAATTGTCTTGCCGTTTAGTGTGGGTTGTACTAATTTGTCAAGACGCCTTTTCTTTGTAAATGGTACCAATACTGTTTTGTCTGCATTAACTCGTTATCGTTGCACCATTTCAACTAATAAAAAAGACTTTTTAATTTAATTTTAATACTTTTACATCGTACGTGATGCCTACAATTTGTGAATAACAATACAGTTGCCCGAAACAGAGACAGGCAACATCTTTGCATGATTGATGTTCAGCGGAATGCTTCGTAACTCTAGGGTTGTTATCTATCAGATATTTTCTTATCATATTTTAGATTGTTCAAATGATTTTTTATCTAAAAATATATCTTCTGTTTTCAAACTCGTCGTATTTTATTTAACAAATCCAGTGGTTGAAATTCGACCGTAATTCATTTTTATTTAATTTATTACTATTAAGGTTTCTATGTATACAAATATTGTAAATTAGTAGACGTAAGGAACGTGAAATATGGGGAACAGAGACTTATAAATATGGTCTTCGATTTATCCACGGTAATGAAAAACAACTAATTGTTTTCAATTTTTTTATTGATAACAATAAAGCACAACAGTAATTATTAAACAAAAATAAATAAAGAATATTGGCTAACAGACAGAAGAGAAGAAAAATGTATCTTCGCCTATTTATGTATAGATTAAATTATGTTTTAATAAAGAAATATGACAAAGCGGAATTATCTATACTAATATTATAATATACTAGCGGGCCCGGCGGACGTTGTTCTGCCTTGATAAAAAAAAATCCTAAAAGTCAACCACAGCGCCACCTACCGGGTCCAATTGTGAATCTAAACCATTCTTGGATCCACTGGAACACGCACACACAATTTCATCAAAATCGGTCCAGTCGTTTAGGACGAGTTCAGTGACATACACACGTACAGAAGAAATGTATATATAAAGATATATATAATATTACAAGAGGTAAAGTTTGTGAGTTTGTGAGATTGTAAGGGTTAATCTCAGAAACTACTAAACCGATTTTTTACTCTTTTACCAATAAAAAGCCACGTTATTTGTGAGTGTCACAGGATATATATTAACCCGAAAAATGAAAAGACTTTTTTGTGGTAGTCGGATTTGCAAAGTGAGTCGGAGAAAAAACGTTCGAACGAAAACGTTTCTTACGAACACTGCCTTAAAGATGAGAGATATATGATTGAGTTATAGAGAAAATTTGTAGAGCTTGATAATGCCTACAATAAAGTCAGCGACAGCATATGTCTAACTTTTATATTTAAGTCACAAAAAGTAGTTTTTTTTCAAATGTTTACCACCCAACGAAGTGGGCACGTGTCAGCCAGTTATGTTATAAGCTCCTTTATTGTTTTGCACACTCATTTAGTGAAAGGTGTGTTCGAGTTGAGTTCTATTTTGGACATCGGAGCGTATACAAAGAGAAACCGAAAAGATGAAATCGTAAAGTGGACTATGACTGCAGCATTATTGGGTAAGTTTGACTTTATTTCATGTGATAGTGGGCATAATTGATATTTGTAGGTTATATTGACCTTTAAATTTGCGTTAAATTTACCGTTACGTTTGAAGGAAACCAGTATATTATTCTGTACACAGATAAACCAAATATATTACGTTCAATAAGATTAATGGGATTTATTAATCATACACGCGACAGCCCTAGAGTAGTGTTAACA
Organism: Antheraea yamamai; assembly: GCA_036509395.1. Lineage (NCBI taxonomy): Eukaryota > Metazoa > Arthropoda > Insecta > Lepidoptera > Saturniidae > Antheraea > Antheraea yamamai. The sequence continues at coordinate 5,716,395 of AP028441.1, forward strand.
AAAGCGGCAACCAACGGGCGCTTTTAATAAATTATTCTGCGGAACCCGCTTACAGCTTTCAGTACCGCTTCGAGTACGTATCCATTTAAAATGTCTCCTTTACTGTATTCCTTTAGAACGGATTTGTTATAAAGCGACCTAAACAGTACTGAAATGAACAATTTCCTTTTAAATCGTCAAATTCTATATTAACTTTATCAATGTGAAATAAAAACTGTACATCTGTTATTTGCGGTTTTTTTTATACTGTCATTATACAGTCATCATCATCATTACCCTTATCCCACCTAAGTATGGTCGTCACAACATGTTTTCTGTTTCCACTCTCTCCTGTCAAATGGCGTCTCAGTATTCACACCTTTTACACATAATCCAATCCATCCATATCTTTTTCGGTCTTTTTTTTATTTTTTTTATTGTAGCTCGGCAAAGTGACTTTACTGTGCCTGATGGTAAGCACAGTACAATCCAAAAACAATGGCGACCACCGAAAGACATACTATCCATCGCCGGTCGCCGCTGTCATGCCGGCCTGAAAGCGACCCAGTCAGGGACAGCCCCCCCCCCCCTCGGTTGCTGGATATACACCGGTTGATCCCGGAACGCGACACGCCCAAACGTACCACTATGGCGGGTGTTCCACCTGGTGTACGGTGGTCGCGATCCAGTCGGGTACAGACACGCTACCACCCCGCATTCCTCTACTGTCATTATACAGTATTGTACATAAATAATTATGACCGTCCAAAGAGATTGACTGTTAATGTGGATATATCAGTCTACATAAACTGCTTTTCTTAGTATCTTGATGTATTTTCTCGGGATTTAACCCTATGTATAGGTGACTGACATCTTCAAATGTACATATAATCAGTGGTATATACACGGAAGACAACAACTGCAGCCGAGGTTCAGCCTTTTTGGTACCCTCGTGTTAGTTGTCAATTCGGTTGTATGCCAACCATGATCGTTTCCAAGCCAAGAAGCTGCACAATTTTTCCAGTTAAAAAAACATCCAAATCTGTCGCGTCTTGAATACATCATGGGCTTTTCTTTTTTTTTGTTTGCTGAGCCGAATTTATAGGCTTCATTATGAAAAATTCGGATTATACGCAAGTCATAATGTTAATGAAATATATATTTTTCTCTACATACTTACTTTTTTTTTTTTTTTTAATATCGTAGGAAGCAACGAATAGGTGGGGTCACCTGATGTTAAGTGATCACCGTCGTCCATAGACACTTGCAACACCAGAAGAGTCGGAAGTACGTTGCCACCCTGTGTTTGGGGGAGGGGGAGTGGGGAAGAGAGGTGAGTTATCCGGCGCTCTCACTGACCGAATGAAACGCAACAATGCAAGCACTGTTACTTCACGTCGGTTTTCGTGAGAGGGTGGTAGTACCCCGGGCGAGCCGACCCATTCATGCTGAAATCAGTAATAGCTTCAGCGTGGCTCTACCACCTATAATCTACATTCTATTCCTATAAAGACTTTCGTATTATGTATACGGATAGAAACTGACGTTACTTTATTAAAACTCGGAAATTATTCGTGTATACTGTAATTTTGCTATTTTTTGAGCTATTGAGATTTATCGCTATGTTTTGATCAATTTCAACAATATATTTATAAATTATACCCTGTGTTGTACTTGATGTATAAGCTACAAGTTATATTTCGTAAAAATTCGTTAGTTGTTGTATGAAAAAGAAATTCATCCTCCCAACTTTTCTCATTTATTGTATTGTTAGCATTAAAACTAGACACATAACTGTCAATCATGCTTTGTTGAGTTATGCTGACGATTTTTTTCAAATCGATTAAATTAACGCTCTATTATGATCTCGTAATAAATGAGAAGTTATATCCATCAATAATTACTAATTACTAACAATAAACGTAATCTTTACGAGCCTGTAATTACATCGTAATATTTATTAACTCAGATACATATAAATACTCTTTCAAAATATTCAACGAATTGATGACTTTTCTGTGCTTAAAAATCGATTAATCGATCTCAGAACAACATCCCTAGAAACGAGTATACACGATTCAGCGCATCACCGAACCGAGCGTACTTGATGTCGAATGGAGCCGAGTAAACCCGATTCAGCGTTATTTACCCTAGTGTAAAGGTTCATTTTTGTTCACTGTTCAATGTGCCTAAAAGTGTTCTCTTCAAAAACAACAAGAGTATATGGTCCATATAAAATACATACCTATATATCTACTAACTTACATAATATATATTTATTAATTGGCGTGAAAGAAAATTATTAACTTTTTACTTTTGGAATCCTGTTGTATCTATTTTAGAAGCATATTATTCTAATTCTATCATGTTTAAATTAGCTTTTTTTTTGTTTTCAGAGATTTTAGTAAATATATGTATCTCATAAAATATTACTGGACTTTAAAACTGCGATATGAACTGGACATCACCGCACGTATTCCAATAATGAAAACCCATTCGGGGACAGTACTGTCGCTGGCAGTTTAACGATAAGGAAAAAAAAGGTATAGCAGACCGCCAATCAACAGCGCGGACGCAATCCATCACCGTGTCAGTACGTATACAAATGAAATCTACTAACAGATGGTACATTTTTATTTCTTTACTGATTGGTCTGGAATTTTACCACATGTTTGCATTGAAATACGCGCGTTAGTATTATATTTTTGAAAAATAAAATGCGAATCATATAAAACGGGGACTGGGTGTTACTAGTATTGAAGTGACACTTCTTATTTACTCTTTCTTTTTCTTATTTACTACTTTCTGATCCGCATTTTTTTGTGTGACAAAAAGTGGTGGGGGTAAACACTTTGTCGGGTAGAGTGGGAACAGTCTTTCGCTTGCCTTTCTAGCTTTCTTTTGGAAAATTTCATTTCTACCACGTGTGAACTACATACAAATTTCAAATGTAAAAAATATAGCCATTTTCGTTGTGAATTATTGATATGGTGAGGCAAGGCGTATGACCCTACATAGCAAATTTAAACTTAAAATAAAAAGAACAGGGTGTGTCGTAAAAAACACACGATAGAAGTGAAACTCTTATCTTACGGGGAAAGGTTTTAATTGAAAAAAATATAACAAAAAGCTAACGTCTCACTATGTTCTCAGACGATCACCCGTCCAAGAGATCGTAGCACCCGACGTTGCTTCACTTCAGTGACCGGACTAGAACCTAACGCTTACCCTCACTCACAATGGTGCGGATCAGAATTCCAAAGCCCTCGCATAAGAAATTTCACTTCAAAAATGACAATTCAAACTGACAAGTTAATAATTTTCTTTCACGTCAGACCCAATCAATCTCTAACAAATTTTTGTACCTTCTGAATATAATATTTGCTTTGTCACATCAAATTCCAATTTTCATTTAAAGTTTTACTCTGTAGCATCTCGGGAATGGAGTTAAAATAACTTTGTTGATCAGGCATCTATCATAAGACCGTGACAGTGTATCAATCTATTTATCAATTTCAATTTCAAACGGGGATACATATGCCAGACACTCGACGCTGTAGGCAAACGTACTATCAAATGCGGCAAAGTCGTACATATATTTTCTTATAATTATATCAACATAATTAAATATATTCCTTTACAGTGTTCAATTGGGGTTTGTTTAAATAATAAAGCTTTGCTCTAAATATTTGGATATATACTAACTATATACCGTGTTATTAGAAAAAAGTTAAATACGTATGGAATACTTGCTTTAAAAAAGTTTCGTATTAAATGCACCGCGCTCTCTAACCGCTGCCGCCGTAAACTCGCGTTATCCCTTTCTAACCTAACCTAACCAAACAGACATAAAAGAGCAAGATGTCGAACGTTCGACGAGCGCGGTGCATTTAATACGAAAGTACCCAAACTTTTTTAAAGCAAGTATTCATTTAACTTTTTTTAATAACACGGATAATGTTAAAAATTCTACGTTTCAAAACAATTTAACGATGGTTCTAATAGTAAACACAAGAGTGAGTATATACGTTGACATGATTGTTAAGTACGACAATGCGTTTTTTTTGTAAAATTTCCACTAATGGGAATAACATATCCCATAGAAACTAAGGAATCACCATACCAGCTTGCGGAGTGTTGGCGTAGAATCCATTCGTATATCGAGGCTAGAATATTAGATAGCCGTATTTTCAAATATTGAATTACTTAACACTGCCCCATTGACTGTTGAGATGATCTTATGTTTGATCAGTAATTTTGCTACGATACGTAATTACATAAAAAATCATTAGAACTTGATAAAATAACTTGACACTGGCAGAATTCGTATTCACGAGACGGTATTAAATAATGTTGAAGTTAAAATTAATAAAATAACCGTAAATGGATTTAAGGTGTTCTGACCTTCGTGGGTTTTAATTACACGATAAGTTTAAGCAAGCTCTAATCGTGGTAGTAACTTGAGTGTACGCTTTACAACAGTGTAAATAGTGTCTGGTACAAGGGATAAACTTATGTCTTATGATTGTGTCCAAGAAGATTGTGTCCAAATATTATTAGTTAGAATAATTATCATTAAATCATGAAAATCACATTTGTAATCATGTTTTAAACGTTCCGCGACATAAAAAAAATCGATGCAGTCCTTAGACAGAAGTGAACACTCAAAACATTGAAATAACTGCGTTCTCTCTCTTTCTCGTTTAATAACTTTTGAAGGTGGTAGAGCCACGCTGTAGCTATTACTGGTTTCAGCATGTATGGGTCGGCTCGCCCGGGGTACTACCACCCGACCCACAGAACACCGACGTGAAGTAACAGTGCTTGCATTGTTGCGTTTCGTTCGGTCAGTGAGAGCGCCGGAGGCCCACCTCCTTTCCCCCTTTCATTTCCCCTTTCTCCTTTCCCTACCCCCTCCCTCCATACATAGGCTGGCAACGCAGTTACGACTCCCCTGATGTTACTAGTGTCTATGGACGGTGGTGATCACTTAACATCAGGTGACCCACCTGTTCTTTTGCTTGCTTTTGACATAAAAAAAGAACTTTTAATTTCATTATTGTGTGAATTACAATATTTAAAATGAATAATGTGGACATTAAAATTTTTAACATTAGTCCGGGTTTCACACCTATTGCATATCTATTTCACACACGGAGCAATAATTTTATACAGTTTATGAATTAATGAAACATATGATGAGCTGCGCAGTCTCAATACAAAATATGAATATTAAATGTACAGAGGCCGCTATACTACACGTCGCTAAACTGATGTAAGCCGCGTATGCGCAATAGACTTGGTCACGATTACTAGCATGTCATGACGTGGAATCATAAACTTATCTCCTGCCAAAAGAAAATACCGCTCAACGCACCTATAGACGTTTTCACTTAAAAACATTCTATATGAATGAATACATGTTATTTAACTTTTTTACCTATTATAAGTCACCTCTGTTAAATGTTATCACTACTGCTTGGTCTAAATAGAAAGGGATAATGGTAACACTCTAAATTCTTATTTATCCTCTAATAAAAGTCTCGTAACAACGAACACTTCAATATTCTAATTAAATTATATACGAAAGAGTTTTTGAGAATGAATGTATTTCTGTTACTATTTCACACAAAAACTACTGAACAGATTTTAACGAAACTTTAGAGCAATATAGCTTCTACATCATTATAACACGTGGGCAATTTTTTAAATTTTTGTTTAAATTCACAAAAATATCTATAAGTATCAAATGAGTTCGCAATATCCTGTTATATAAGAGTTCTCTTGGCATGCGCTGCTTATACCATTACTAACAGAAATATGCTGTATGTGTAGTTACTTATTAAGATTCAATCGTAGACGAAGTCGCAGGCGATTGCTAGTCAAGTATCTGTGTAGTTTTATATAACATCTGTAACGAAACAGTTACAATAATCCCTAATAAATAGTTTAACTTACTATTACTATATTAAGAATGGAATATGAAGTTCTAATAATACCAATAATAAATTGTTAAGAAGTCCAATATTCCTAATCCAATGCTCTAACTAATAACACCAATAATAAATTGATAAGAGGCTCAATATTATGTCCTTAAATCGCTTCGTATGTAATCTATATTACTCGCCGATTCTCGTCTATTTGTCTTTCCACCATTAATAAATATAATTTAATGAAGTAACCTGCTATTTATTAAACATTTGCTAACTACAATAAACAATACACTATATACGGTATTAGTTGCATTATTAAAATTATGAAGTTCCACTTAAAATTAAAGGTAATGTTCATGAAATTATTCTATAACTAGCCTCAGCCCGCGACTTCGTCCGCGTGGAATAGTTACTTTGGGCTCACGCTAAGACGCAGCGGAAGTTCTCAAAAGGAAAACAAAAAACGATTTTGAAATATTTCTCACTAGTGCTCCGCTCCTATTGGTCTTAGCATGATAATATATAGGCTATATGCCTATAGGCCTCGATGAATCAGTTATATAACACTGAAATATTTTTTTCAAATTTATTTTTATTTTATTTTATTTTATTTTATTCATTTTTGGAAGATTTACAGCTACACTTGTACATTAGATGAAAAACACTAGGTCTAAACACTGCCAATTACAAATCTCCACCGATAACAACTTTTCTTTACATTGTAAAATATTGGTAAGAAGTAGTGCGGGGTGTTGGACAACATTATAAAAGGAAAAGTAGCCACAAGTCATTTAGCCGATTGACGCGTATCCGACGAATTATGACTATTTAGACAGGAGAGTATCTACATATTCAGCCATCACTCGCCGAAAAATTGCTTCGCCATCAGACATCTTATCGTCGTGCTGCTGGTACAGAACAGATCAATATCAAGCGTGGTGGTAAGTTTATTGAATTTTTCAGGTGCACGCAAAAAAAAGGAATTACGTCGATAGTTACTATTAGCTGACGCTCTGCTGAGAAGAGGTCGCCGTCTAAGATTTAGCTGGTTGGTTCGCAGATAGATTTTGGTTAGTAGCTCTGGGTTGTCTACCGCACCATTAGCTATATTTGTCAAATAGGTTACATCGTTAATATTCCTTCTGATTATTAAAGGTAAGAAATGATAATGTTTGCATCTATCATAGTAGTCTATTGAATAATATTTAGCTTTATAGTCAAGATATCGCAAGAATCTCTTTTGTATGTTTTCAATTCTATTAATGTAAACGTTATATTGCGGGTTCCAAACCTGCGACGCATATTCCAGGTTACTACGTACGAACGAACAATATAGAATTTTCAGGTTATTAAATTTAGCGGCAGTTCTCATTATAAATCCCATAGCTTTGTTAGATTTATTGATAATATTATCAATATGTTGATCAAACAGTAATTGAGAATCGAACTGGATACCTAGATCTCTAATGGATGTGACACGCGATATTGTTTGAGTCCTTATCTTATAATCATTTCTGATAATAGTAAACTTACGGGAATAGGATATAGTAAAACATTTAAATCGGACCAATAGTTCCTGATATTAGTGGAGTATTAGAATGGAGTATTTATAGGTAGCTGAGTTATAGGGTTGGTAGAGGCCTTTAGGGATTGCAACCTCTTGAAATTACCGTGGACTAGGGTCGGCATTTCTTGTACGCTGTGTACGCATGTACGCTTACATACAATTGACTTTTATTTATACATATTCTTATATTTCTCAGTATATTATCTATGTATCACTCAACGTAATTATTGTAACATTTCCGCTTCTTTATTAAAATTGATTAAGAGGTGATTTACATAGCAACCAATAATTCGGTTATTATCCTTATGAATATTAAACCGTAATATGCTTTTTTCTAAGGTTAACTAAGAGTAAAATTCAAGAGTTACATTGAGAACGAAGTTAATGTAACCAGAGTGGGTGTTCTCTGAATTTATGTGTTACCGTGTAATGAGGCTTGAAGTTAAGTGATCTCTCGCTCTTTCTAAGTAGTAGTAGTTTTAACGCAAGCTTCTCGGTAGCTTTTAGCATCTTAAGTGTATAGTCCAAGTCATAAGCATATTCTAAGTTGTGACGCAGAATTATACCACGTTTTCAAATATGGCATTTTGATTTTATTTCAGATGTGAAAACTTCTTTAGGCGCGTTGAGCGGTATTTTTGGCAGGAGATAAATTTATAATTTCGCGTCATGACATGCTACATAAGCATGACCGGCCGTATTGCTCTTGCGCGGCTTACGTCAAACTAGCGACGCGTAGTATAGGGGGCTGTGTACATGTAATATTGATATTTTGCACCACATCATACGTTTGATAGAGTTTATAAAAATGTATTTATTGCTCGGAGTACCAATAGATATGAAAACCACACTAATGTTAATAATTACAATAAACAAATTGTGAAACTGAAATATTGTCATTCACACTATAATTAATATGAAAATTCAAACGAGAACACATTTACTCCATTGTTTTGAATTTTCACTTCTGTCGACAGTCCTTATGACTGCGTCGAATTTTTTTTCTTATAGTCTAGTTTACTGCCACCTTCCACCAAGTGAAAAACTTGTCACAGTACTTTTTTCGAAGGCCGGGTTTTGAGACTGACTTAGGGTATAACTGGTTACTTGGACTAATTTGCTATCGTTTTTGCACGCTGCCAAGATGACGGTAATATTATTGCTATTTTAGTAATCATTCAGTGCAGACATATGGATTATTCTACGGAGATCAAGAAAAACCACAAAAAAAGATACGAAGTATCAGATTCTAATGTTTTTCTTCATTAACTAAATTTACTATAGACTTTCTGATACCATTATTATGCTACTGCTTCTAACGGTTCTCTTTATATTTACTTATTTAAAACCTAATTTATATTTTTTTTTAATGATGATATTGCAAATTTAACTAGTGAATAAACGAAAACAGCAAGTATATATATTAAAGAAAACGTATGTATATATAAAAGAATCTACCAATCGCTTCCGCCTTTAACTTAAAAATTCATTCGAACGAGTTAATAGCGCTCTATGAATTTGTAGTAGTAATATTTTAAACAGAAATTGGTATTTTAAAATATGGTATCGGAAAAATTTCCTTTTAAAAACTAACGCCCAAGACGTAAGCGATCTTTGAAATATATACGTATAGCGCTAAGAAACTTAAAAGAGCTCATTCATATGTGGCAAGTGTTACTTTTATGTTTACATTAAAATAGGTGAAATGACTTATACCTAATTTAATAACTATGGGAACGTACTATTCCGTAATTTTTTGGCACTGATATTTACTGTATATAAAATTCGTCTTACAAACAACTTTTTTTTTACACTACAAAATCTGCGATGTCTTGTAAGGTTTTCATTGATTATATTTTGAGTCAAATTAAATCTCCAAGATAAACATTATGTTTAACGGAGTAAGGATTAATATTGGTCAAGAAAAAGGCGATAACGTTTTTAACAAGGACGCTCTTTAATGATGGCAATTATTAGTAATAGATTAGTATATATTAGTATAGTATAGATTAGTATAGTATTAGTATAGTATAGTAGTATAGATTAGTAATTAGTAATAGATTGTTAATATTTTTGAATTTAATTAATTATTATAATGTTTGCCTAATATCATATAATGCAAGTTATTGTATTCTGTTTAATATCGGCGAAGACTTATAAATGACTCGATGTTTTCTATTCCAATAACTATGTCTTGTACATTATAGCTGTTACTTTTCCTAATAAATAAACAAAACAAATTCCCAGATAAGATATTATTTTGTAATAATATTTAAGGAATAAAATTGGTTACCTCGGGTTATCCTTAAGTGATAAACATATACTACTGTGAACTTTTCTATAGACTCTTTAAGCTATACATACCTTTGCAGTACAATATTTTGATGTACCTCGTAAGGTTTCAGGCAAGTTTAGCAAAATTAAGCACCTAGAACAGATTTTTACTATTTACTAGCGGACCGGGCGGACGTTGTCCTGCCTTGAAAACAAAAAAAATCCTAAAAGTCGATCGCAGCGCCACCTACCGGTTCCAATTGTGAATCTAAACCATTCTCGGATCCACTCGAACACGCACAAAAAATTTCATCAAAATCGGTCCAGTCGTTTAGGAGGAGTTCAGTCACATACACACGCACACAAGAAATATATATATTAAGATTTACATTATATAGATTTTTTCTACTTACAATAAGTATGTATATGCATAGAAACATTGTTCTTCTGATAATCTAGTTTAGAAGAACGCGCCAAAAAGCTAGTTTGTCCTATAATATTTATATATGGTTTTATCTATATATTGTTTATTATAGGTATATGTTAAAATTGCATGTGTATATGGGGATAAACCCGTCATAGTGACTAATACATTTATCTCATTTCGAAACCTATCAATGAGTATGTTCCGATAGTGAAACTTCCAGGGTGGCATCTTCTCGGTAATCGCTGTTGTCATTGTATTGTACTGTTTAAAATCGGGCATAGTTAGTGCTGTCACTATGACATCAAAAAAAAACGAGAAAAGGGCTAACCACATGAAAGGTGAATACGGTATTGTTAGCCCACCGTTCGCAGTACTGTACCGCGAGATTTATTCACGTAGACTTATCTCCTCGAGAGATTTTAGCCCCGGGGTTGTGTTTAAAAAATTGTGTGCGTTTTGGTTTTTTTTTTGTTGTTCGTTTATCTGCGACCATTTGTCCGAACACGAACTTATTTGCATTTCAAGTAACACAAAAATTCCTCACAATAAATTTCTCGTGGATATATATCAAGTCCCATATCTATACATATAATAAGAATGTAAATCTAACGTGTCTATTCTTTTTAGATTTTTGTGAAAAAAAAATGTTGTAGGTTTCTAGGAATAAGTAAGAAGATACATTTCAATCAGTTTTAGAAAAGTTTGTCTGTCTGTTTGTTTGAACACGCATCACTGCTAAAGTACTGTAATCACGATAGTACTAACCGTACTAAGAAAATCTATACAATATCCTCGAGTAACGGTTAGTCTTTGTTTCGCTAAAATCGGTTCACTCTATCAATAGTTGAACTTAAAATTACTATTCAATTTAAATGAATTTATACATAAAACTTGTTGTCGTTGGGAATTTTACAACAAACACTCTTATCAATATCTGCAATTGTAACGGATTTGTCATTTCCATACAAAGAACATAAAACATGATATAACACGAGAGAAAAAAAATAAACGATTTTCAAATTTTTTTGAGAAAACTAAAGCTCATATATAGCTTCTACATATTACATCATACAATTTAGAAAATACATATAACTAGCTGACCCGTGCCTACTTCGTTGGGTGGTAAACAATTTTACTTGTGATGAAGTTATGAGTGTGATAATATGACCAATAAACATAACTTAACGATTTGAATTATAATTTTTTTATATAAAAAACTACTTTTTGTGATTTAAATATAAAAGTTAGATATATGCTGTCGTTGACTTTTTTGTAGGCATTATAATGCTCTACAGCTTTTCTCTAGAACTCAATCATATATCTCTCATCGATAAGGCAGCGTGCGTAATAAACATTTTCGTTCGAACGTTTCTTCCCCGACTTACTTTGCAAATCCGACTACTACAAAAGAGTCTCTTCATTTTTCATCAAAAGTCATAGCCACATTAAACAATCACAATGAAAAATGTAGTAACAGGTTATCGATCCATCGGGAAGTATGCGAGTCCCAGATAAAATTCACATTATACGTGCAAAATGTATTCACGTAAAACGAAAGCGCACAAGTGCCATTGTGACCTACTTTTCCAACTAATTCATTTTCCAGGGGATGCCGCGCCGCACCGCCACTGTAGCGCTTCGATGAAGTATAATCCATTTTGCCAGAGATTCACACACAATTATACAATATGTCGAAAAGATTAACTGTGATTTTGTATGTTATTTATTACGAATTTCTTTACTCATCAACAGAGTCGTATTCATGGGTTGCTGCACAGTATAATTAGTGTAAATTTTTAGACACGTGTAAAGTATTCCCGTAATTAAAAATAAAAGTCCCGGAGGGAACAACGAATGAACATGTTATAATTGATATCATTGAACATGTTCAATTGAGGGTAGGTAAATAGAACATTAATTTTGATCTTTCGTCTCTCTTATTCATAGTCAATATTCAATTATGCAGTCCGTGCCACTCCCAGCGATTAAGTCGAATTTAATGACACATCACAAGTTTAAATCCACCGAACTCTTTGGGTTGTAAAACGTGACAAAGAAGTCAACACACGTTTATGCAGATTGTAATGCTCGAACAACTATGTTACTTATTCAAAAAAAATGTTGAATATGAGTTAGTTCCATGGACTCGAAAACGTCGCCCTACCGGTAATATTAAAATGGGTATACAGCTTAATGCTAGATACATTTTCGCTAATATAATATTTCACTGATGTTTTAGATTTTTATCTGTTTTCTTTTTTAAACTTTTCCTCTTTGCTACGTCTTACAATTGCGCGACCCATTTATATTTTAATAGTTACAAAATAACTTAAAAAATGCAATGACATAAATATTCATAAAGCAGCCCGTGTCTCCAGATCTCAAACTACCTTTATGTAAAAAATTAACACGATTGGTTCAGAATTTTAGGTATGAAACGGTAACAAATACAGACACACCGAGTCGTTTTCGCATTACCAATTAATTATGGATTGTTCGACACGGTTTATACTGCATATTGACATCCACTTGTATAGCGTGATTCATGTCACGTATACTATACAATACGTTAGATTATACGAAACGTTCGTTAAATTATACGAAAACAATTCCATATAATTGAAATCCATACGTCTCATACCCAAATGAATAGTTAGGATTATAACGAAAAAATAAATATCATCTACCCGTCAATAAAAATCACGTTAACCTAACTTAGCTTAAGGAAGGACATTACCGGAAAAAATCTTCACCCAAATCCGGCTAAAAGCGGCATAATCCGGTCGAATCCAGAAAGTGCCGACATGGCAGAGGCGGGCCGCGTCGCGCGTTCGCCCATGACAAATGGTCAGCCGGGATGATGCTATTGACAGTAATGGCGGTCGGAGTGCTTAATGTAACCTCGGGGTGTTCGCGCACTCACCAACTTGTGTCACGACATTCCGGAACAAACGACTGTTGGAGTTGACTTATGAAACAATTGACAGGATCTGTTTTGCATAACGTATTATGTTATGATTTGAAAGTTGCCACAGGATTACTAAATAATATATCGTGTATAATATTATTATCTCTATACTAATATTATGAAGAGGTAAAGTTTGTGAGTTTGTGACGTTGTAGGGGATAATCTCAGGAACTACTGGTCCGATTTGAAAAATTCTTTCGGTGTTATATAGCTCATTTATCGAGGAAGGTTATAGGCTATATATCATCATGCTAAGCCCAATATGAGCGGAGTATCCATGAAGAATGTTTCAAAATCGGGTTTTTTTCCTCTTGAGAGTTTCCGCTGCGTGTTAGCGTCAGCCCATCTATACATATAATAAGAGTGTAAATGTAACATGTCTGTCCTTTTTAGATTTTTGAGAAATAAATTGTTGCAAGTGACTATGAATAAGTAACAAATTACATTTCAATAATTTATAGAAATGTTCGTCTATATGTACGATGAAACCTCACTAAGAAGATCATAGACCATATCTTCGAGTTGCATTTAATATTTATTTCATTAAAATCGGTTCACTCTATCATAAGTTATTGTAATTTTAATGACGACGCGACTTAAGTACGAGAGAAAAGTAGATAAGTAAAAGGACTTGATACATTCAGATGATTTTATTGATCACTGTATTTTTTACATTAGGTTCCAAATGGACGAAGGCGTGGGCACACAGGAAATATTATTTATGTATGTGGCTTTATCGACAGCAATGCAGATAATTATTCTTCTCTTAAAAATTCCTCCCAAAAATACGTTTTCATTGTGATAAATACAGTAATAATGTTCAAGCAATTGCTTTGTGAAGGTATTATTCTGCACGCTTTTGACTTTTCTGGGTAACGATTTGATGAAATGGTGACAACAACTGCTGCATCTCGCATTTAGTAACTATATTAAGAAATGTTTAATAAACTATTAGTTACTATTGTTATTAAAAATTTCTAGCTGCTTCTACTTTTTAATAGTCATTCGATTGCAATTATAGGCTTACTTTTTTTTAAATCACATCACAATTATGTATATATGAAATAAATCTATTATGAAAATAACACCAATTATTATTTAAGTGTTTATTTTAAGATATAAACACGTACTATTGCGACACCTTTTTTATTTAAGGTTGATTTATGTATGTAATCAGTAAAAAGGTAAGTGAAATTATTTGCAAACAAAGGAACACAAATAAAAGGTTCTGTTTTATTTGCTTGTCACAAAAAAAAAGGACAACATTTTACCCTATCGCAAACAAGTGGCCGCACACATTTCCCAACGGCTCTCAACCGTTCACCGGCAGTTAACTCGCGCAATATAAAACCGTGAAGTGTACCGACCTACCGACGCAGGTGTCGGAGCGCTGAACAGTTCTGAAAGCGGTAGAAGTGGCCTGTTAGTTACTTCTTCGAAGTTTCACGATTTATAATGTAATAAATACTGTTGAGTTTAGTGATAGAAAGATCAGGAAGGAAGGAGTAGTCCGGTGAAGCTGTTAAGACCTTGCTTGGTCAATAGCGTAGTCAGTTGGAAAAAAAAAAAAGGAAGGAAGGATCATTTTATTTGAAGGATAAAATTAGTTTTAGAAAATAACAAAATCGCTTAAAATCCGTTAGCTGGATATTAATGAATTCCATCCATTTTAATAAAACACCAAACATTTAGGGGGGCGCTGGTGTTACCCGTATCCGCAGGAAGTGTACCTCTCATTCCCCTGCACGTGGTCCCCGGGTGGTGCTAAAGAGTAACAAATTTTTGGCCTGTGCTCTGTGCCACATAAATTGAACCTCGCAGCGACTAATATAGTAATCAGTCAATCGACGATAATAAAAATTGGATTCTCTATTTAGTCATACGATTAAATACATAATACAGGGGGACTACGTACCGTTGCAGTAACAGCTCTAGTATAGTATATAACCTTTACTGGTTATATACCTTAATTATCTTATGGTTCTATTCAGACCTTATTGATTTGTAATACATAATTTTCACATATCGGGTTGTGGTGGAGTTTTTAACCAGTTATTGAAATTGTAATTATAATATACAAAAATATATGTATACATATTATTTTTTTGTCAATTGATGGCTAAAAAACCAAAGCGCTTAGTTTTTTATTGAGTCTATTTGAATACTTGAAATTTTATGATTGTAGTTTTGTCACACTCCATGTTTTCTCTCTTCTTCCAAAGGATTCCTTTTATGCAGAAACAAATCACTATTTCCGAGGTGTAGATTTACATTAACGTAATCGAAGCCGCGGGCAAAAGCTAGTTTCATAAATATGAGAAAAATATTGAAATAATAGCGAAAATGGTCAAAATCGGTACGTAACAGTACAGCTCGGAGTAAATCAGTACAACTATTAATTAATTACAAACAAGAATTCAGTGGAATTAGCAGCCGCGGAATGCAAATCGAGAACTGTTCGAAATGCAATAATTTCCGATTAACATTTACAACGAACGGCTCCCGTATTTTAAGCATATTGTACACGGTAATAATATATCTGTACTAATGCTCAGTTCTGACATATTGAACCGTAATGGTATTTTAGTTTACCTTTTAGTTAGTGACCATTCACAATCATTAAAGTGAAAATTTCTTTAGCCGCGTTTAGCGATTTTTAGTAGGGGAAAGAATTATGCATTCCCGTCACCGATGACCTCGACATGCTCGTGGCGTACTGTACTTGCGTCAGACTTTCGACGCGTAGTATAACGGCCAGTGTGTATGTAATATGGATATTTTCTATTAGGCTTGTGCAGGCTATCATATGTTTGATTAATTATTAAACTGTATAAAGATGTACATAATAATTGCTTTGAATTGGCACTCAAATTGGATGTGAAATTTGGATGTGAAAATCAGACTAAAATTAATAATTTCAGTTTATAAATTATGAAATTTAAATAATTCAGACTATAATAGATTTAATAATTCAAAAAAGAACAAAGTTATTACATTCTTATTGAGTTTTCACTTCTGTAGGCCATCTTTACGTGTTTTTTTTAAAGTATTTTGCAAAAAACCTATCAATTTGTTTCGATAGTTATAGACGAAAAATCATCTTATTAAGTGTAATCTTCAGCTGCATTTAAAGAGAAGAGACACATTATTAAAATATTTTTTTAAAACATTTTGTATGTATTCGTAAATAACGCTCATCAATACAATTAAAATATCTGTCATTTGTTCGAGTAAATATCTTAAACGTATAAACCAGTATTGGTGAGACTTTTGGTGGTGGATAAAGTGTTATGATTTTAAAATTTTAAAGTGTTATGTAAGTTAAATAGCATACGATTTCTTATAAAGGCTAAACATTCTTGACAATATTTAACAGAAGTAACTTAAAATCGGTAAACGTGTAAATAGTAATAGCAAACTTACAAATCTATAATATAAATAGTAGCCCTAAACGGAACCCTAATTAAAAAACAATAGCTTACTATAACATCAGCTATATGTCAATAAAATTCTCGTAAAAGTCGGTTCACCAGTTTCGAAAATCTCCCGGCAAAAGCAGACAGTGAGATATAAAAAAAAAAATTGGTTTTTCATTAAAGTATGAGAGGATACGGCCTCTCATAAACATTAACTAAAAAGCTGTTAATACCTCGTGGGCTGGCGTCGTGTTATACCTATACCTTCCTTCGGGAAAAGGCATGTGGTGCTGCAATGGGCCTTTTACAGGCTGATGATGATAAATCAAACGAAAAATACTTTATTCAGTTTAAACCCTAATAAGGCACTTATGAACGTCAAAACTACCACCGGTTCGGAAAACAACCCAGTCATCGAGAAGAACCGGCAAGAAATTCGATCGGGTACATCTTTTTAACATATATGTATATATTTCGAATACATTATACGTTACAGTACAGTTTTTAGTGGACGCACAGAGAGAAGTCAATTCCAGACATCACCATCGTTCACATATTGATCCACTCTATAATAGCCTTTCGACACTAAATCCGGCTTGACTTGGCACTTAAATTTACAGTCCGGCAAATCGGTAATATGTTTTGGGACTTTATTGTAAAACCTGACACTATTATCTAAGAAACTATTACTGGTTTTGCTAAGTCTGAAACGAAGCCGGGGCGAATCAATTCATTAATTTCATGATGATCGGTTAAATATTTAAAGAGCAACAGACAAACTCACTTTCGCATTTATAATATTAGTAAGAATATCTATCTTACGCGAAATGTACCCAAGGAACAAAGACCATAAGTTATAAAACGCCAAAACTGCAGGTGCCACGTACACCTATGTCTCTCCCCATTCATTTAATTTACTGGAACAAATCTTACGACGCAAAATGTCTAGAAAATACTCCGTGACTGCAGAAAGAATTAGAGCTAAAGGATTCTTTATACCTAAAACGTGCCGGGTTTAGGTTAAGACGTAGCATTTTAATAACATGCCAGATACTAGATTATATCGTGAACATATTTTAAATGTATGAATATGGAAAATTGCAACGAAGTACCGAGAGAATTTAATATTTTAACTTAGAATTACAGTGCCTTTCGTTTCACACCTTTATGTTGTACATTTTATAAATATTTATGAAGATATACTATCTTTAATTCTTCATTTATATCATTATTTTCTTAAAAACCACGTATGAGGTCTATAGGATTACTAATTGTGCCCCTAATATTACTCGCACTCTGTTTGCCCTGGGTGCATTGTTGCATTGATATCGCTCTGTGTGCTTTCCAATATAAAATTTATTGGTAATTTCACCACCCTCTAAAAGCGTGATGTTACAAATCATTTAATTAATCTACCTCAATAAACATAGTACAAATTATAAAAAGATTTTTTCAAAGGTCACGAGTAGTTCCACGGGTAGGCCGGTATAATAAGAGATCTCATAAGTATTACAGTAGTAGTTTATTGTTTTGTATTTTTAAATGTTCACAATATAAAAACATTTTATATAAAGCACTTCATATTATATTATATAGACCACTCTAGCGTATAACCGCAATCACACCAGATGTTGTGACCACGTAGCCTCAAATGACAAACGCACTGAACTTTCGGGGATTGACTTTCGAGTGCAGCTGCCTGAATACACGTTTAAGAGCTTGGCGACAGTTTTTCAAATCAGGCATTTGTATCCAGGCAGTTTGACATCCATCTTTAGCTTTTATACTATATTTTCACTCCACGACACTTTAAACTCACTTCTGGAGTACAACCCATATGAAACAAGCCCGTTACTGCTAAATTATCACTGATTTAATCATCTCGACTTCTTGAAAACATGTCCGTTCATTCTTTATGGTAATTGGGATAGCCTCTTCATTCGGCCATCACGTATTAAGCGTTAATATTTAACATTCAAAGTTAATACCAAAAGGGGTCCTTGTTTCATATTCTTAACATGCTCTGCACTACGTGTGTATGTTTTATACTAAGCACATTTTTTTTTGGTGTTTGACCTTTGTAAAATGGAACTGGAAACAGTATGGATGATGTTTAGTGTTGTAATACAGGTTTTTAGTGTATGTACTGTGACCTTGGTATATGTGCATTTACTTTTAGTTGTTGTAATACACAATAACACTATAGTCAATATTCCCAAGTCAGTTAGTAAATACCTATATTTAAATAAATGAACAGGCTTAGAATAAACGGTTTAAAAATTGATGCATTAAGCGCAATCAAGTAGCGAATTATAGTAAAACTAGCGTTTCACCCTGATTCGCTCACTTTAATTTGACCTATCCCCCAGGAACAGTACGATTTACTGGATAAAAAGTACGCTATAAATGCGATAGTGAGTTTGTTTATTACGCTTCCAAACCTTAACACTACTCAACCGATCATCATGCATACACGTTATCAGAAGTATAGAATAGGACACAGTACCTTTCATCCAAAAAAATGCCCTGTTCCTTGCATATAAGCCAAATGGATTAAAACACATGTCGAGAAATGAAAAAAAAATGGAATAGTTAAATGCAATATTATTGGAAATAATGGATGGCTGAAGAGTAGTTCCTTGAGAAAGAGGTCAGTCATTTGTTAGTATAGTTCGCCGTCTAGAAAAGACAGTACATACAATAGCGCTCTAGCTACCAGCGCGTTCGGTGCAACGAAGTTTCTGACGCGCATGGGTTTCTTATTTGGATAAATACAATAGGCTTCGATTTCAATAAATGCACATCGTTGTAATTGTTTATTATTTTTTAATAATCAACCCAAACTGCCAGTCGTCGTTTCGGTCAATTACTTACATATCTGCCGACAATAATCCTAAGATTTAGACTCTCATCTAACTATCCTAACATTCAGGGACGTGAAATATAGTACATTTAAAATAAAGAGAAACGAAAAATCCCGGCTGTGAATAAGTATTGAATCGAGGGCAGCACAGAGCGGCGTCCCCGGGCAAACGGGAGATTATTCACCTATGAATTTTTCATCGCAACCTGACGGGGGACATGTAAACCTTTTATATACACATTTGCTTAGGATTAAACGGGAAAAGGTGATGCAATTTTTTTGCGGGATATATTTTGTGGCTAAATATTAAAACGAACCAAACTATAGTATATCACAAATATATATATATATACTAGCGGACCGGGCGGACGTTGTCCTGCCTTGAAAACAAAAAAAATCCTAAAAGTCGATCGCAGCGCCACCTGCCGGGTCCAATTGTGAATCTAAACCATTCTCGAATCTCCACGAACACACACAAAAAATTTCATCAAAATCGGTCCAGTCGTTTAGGAGGAGTTCAGTCACATACACACGCACACAAGAAATATATATATTAAGATAGATCCTCATATATATTTACTTACATTTTTATCTCATGGCAAGTACTTAAGTATTTAAGGAGTCTTGTTAGTCGAATGGGTTAACCAGTGGAATGTAAATCTTATGTTCGCAGATTCAAACCCCAACATGTACCAACGAATTCGGAATTCGCATACATTTACTAGTTTAAATTGAAAACACTATCGGCTGACGGTGAAGGAAAACATCGGGAGGAATCCGGGCCTTGAGAAATGTTCTTTGGAGTACCACTGTAGGTAAATATAGAACTGTGGATTTCTCGTAGTTAAAAATCGCCGATACGTCAGGGGCTGGCGCTTGTGATTATGCCTATATATATCTTCGGGAAAAGGCCTATGTCCCAAAGTAGGTCTCTTACAGGTTGATGTCAAGTACTTAATTCAAAAATAGTAATAAAAATGTCTAGAAATATACGGCAAGAGGTGATAAAATACGATGCGCTGCAAAGAGACACAGTGTCTGTTATATGAGTATATATGGCGTACTGCTTACAACAAAGTTGTCAAAATATAAAAGCACTGTATTGACAAACAGATCGACAGCTTTACTATTTAAGTTTGGAATTCTTTCGCATTATAATATCATATTATTATCGTATGTTACATTTCAGAACTAGTGATTTAAAGTAATAATAAAATTGTAATACTAATAATAAAAAGTAATAGTAAAATTGTACAGTGTATAGTAAAATACTATTAGTTCCATTTATAACTGTTATTTACGTGATGAAAATATCTTTTAAACAATTAGATTAAAAATCAATAATCAATTATCTTTATAATGTGAACGAAACATCAACCAATAGTAGCGTATGAAGTTACTTCTCCCCAAAATTAATTCTAACATTTACAATTTGGTAAAGTTCATTTTGAAGATAATAACGTCATTCCAACAAGATGACAGGCGCGCGTATTTTGGCGGGAATATTTAAAATCAATATATATCTATTACTAGCGGGCCCGGCAGACGTTGTCCCGCCCTAATTATAAAAAAAATCCTTGACAAATGATATACCAAAACGTTCCCCGTGCATCACTTTATCCACTGGTGAAAACCGCTTCAAAATCCGTTCAGTAGTTTTTGAGTTTATCGCGAACAGACAGACAGACGCGGTAGGGGACTTTGTTTTATACTATGTAATAATAATAATGATTTATACTATTTGATTTTTTATTTGTAATGGATAGACTTAAAAAAATATTTTACAGATTTAAAAGAACCTTTTACCTATAGAAAGTTACATTACTAATAAATAGCATGGAATGTATTTTATTTTCAAAATCTGTTACCAAGAGCTAGTGATAGATTAATTAAAAAAACATTTAAAAAAATTGTCTGCAGTCCGTCAAAACATGTTTCCTATTATAACACGTGAGTGGGGTTTGAATTAAGACACAGTTATTATTCTACCAGGATAGGAGGAATACAATAAAAATGTTCAAAACTCAAAGAAATAATTGACACCACGAAAAAAAAATTATAAGTGGTATTAGTCGTCCGGCACGCGATATTAAAACATTTACTTGTTTTTACAACCGCGGCTTTTACTGGCGGTCGTTTATTATAAACTTTATTGTGGCATAAAGCGTATAATGATGGCGTATTTTTATAACCAGATGCAGTAAAACACGTTTTATGGTGGTGATAGCGTCGTTATTGAACTGTTTCAGCCAGGATTTTCCATTAGGTCAGCGAATTTCTTGAAATATGTGTGTAGGGCCCATGATAAGGACTGCATAAACGGGTCACGTAGTGTAAGCAGTTTAATGGTTGCGTAAAGGTAGGCCATAATAAAAATAGTAGAAAAGATTTTTTTAATTTACTTAAATGCTACTCGAGTCTTTGAGTTGAGCTTTAAATTTGTTACCCGATAATCGAGAGGTCGCAGGTTTGATTCTCGCACATGGACAACTTTTGCTGTGATGACCGTAATTGTTAGTCCTGCGTCTGGTAGTTAAATACCAACAAAATTTATTTATTTCTTATTAGATGTTAGCAGTAAATTTGATAATGTCATACATTTTGATAGAATAAAGAAGCGAACATTGTCTTGGACTGAGTTACCAGCCATATTTTACCGATATTTTTTTTAATAAAAGTTATATATTGTGACCCAAGAAAAACGTCGAATAATCTCACTATTATATAGAAGAAAGAGCCGTCGGTCTACAATACTCGGTAGTAGAGTACTTACTGCTTACACTACTCTAAGATAATAGTTCCTTTTTATGTTGCACTCCTAGTATTATTTTGATGTTCAGAATACACCTGTTATCGACCGCAGTGTAATCTATACTAATATATAAAGCTGAAGAGTTTGTTTGTTTGTTTGGTTGAACGCTATGATCTCAGGAACTACCAGTCCGATTTGACAAAAGCATTGGGTTTTATATAGCTCATTTATCGAGGAAGGCTTTAGGCTATATATCATCACGCAAAGATCAATAGGAGCGGAGCACCAATGAAGAATGTTTCAAAATCGGGCACTTTTTTCCTTTTGAGAGATATCGTTAGCGTTAATATTATATACGTTGCCGTGGTAAGTTTCTATCGCAAACATTTTCAAAGTTTATTTTGTTTTCCTATTCAAAATTTGTTATCTATTACGTATTATAAAAATAAAGTGTGTGTATGTAAAATTAAAATAACAACTTTTTGGTGAATGGATATGGCTACACATAACATTTTTTTTTTAATATCTCTAAGGTATTTTTACATTCTTATATTTTGTTTTTTCCGGGTAATCTCCAAAACGGCTGGACCTATTTTAACGGGAATTTTACTGGTAGATAGCCGAAATTAGAGCGGTTGACATATTCTATTTTATTCGTACGCGGCTTCGTTTTTGTTATTTCCAAAATGGTTGGACCGATTTTCACGTGGTGTTTACTGGTAGATAGCAGATCTCATAAAAAGTAATTTAGGTTTTTTATTCGCCTTCGGCCGCAGTGTAATAACCGAAATGCTCGAACTGATTTTCACGGGACTTTCACTGGCAGATAACACACAATATAAAAAGTAACTTAGACTATTTTATTTTGTTAGCCAAGACTTCGTCTGCAGTGCTATCTCCAAATCGGTTGGACCGATTTTCACAAGATTTTTACAGGCAGATAACTAACTAATGAGCTATTTTATTTTAAACTAGTGGGATCGGTAAACTTTGGCCAGCCCTGATAATAAAAAGAAAACCTTGATAAATTATACCTAAACCTTCCCCATGAATCATTCTATCTACTGGTGAAAACGGCATGAAAATCCGTTCTGTAGTTTTTGAGTTTATCGCCAACAGATAAACAGACAGACCAGAGGACTTTGTTTTACACTATGTAGTGATGAATAATTTGTTTCCTGTAACCAAGCGCGTGAGACGTGCACTGTACTGGACTCCAAGAATAAATATACATAATTGAAAGTCATATATTTGTATGTAATTTGAATTATATTATCTTTTTGGTCAATTTGGTGGCCATTTTGTTTTATTTACCGTGTTTGCGTCTGCATAACTCAGTGATTATAGCAACTCAGTGATTATAGCATTCGATATACTATTAGTATTCACATATCTAATGTACACGTTATATGTTCCAGTAGAGGGCGGGCGTGTCGTAGTTTACAAATGTTTTTGAAAAAGCATTTCTGTACCTATTGTGCACACCTACTTACAATTTCACATTTCTTTAATACATTTTTAAAAACGCAGCTGCGGGAACGGCTAGTAAGCATATATAATAAAACTAACATATTTATTCGATTCGAGCATTATTCGCACATAAATCATCACGCTGCCTTATTTGTTAACATTCGTGATGTATGTAGATAATTCTAGATTGTTCTACATATTACTTCAGTATTCAAAAATATGCATTCTTTTTGTGCAGGTGGTTAAAATATAGAACATCTTATGTATTATATCATTATTAATGAACTACCAGTAAATTCACGAATTAAGTCATCCAGCCGAAGGACTTCATGTTTGTTGAAAAGTTTCAAAGACTGAGAGACTGAGTTTCAAAGAAACCTATTTTCAGGAAATAGGTGAGAGTTTCGCAGTGCAACTCCGGTGTGCACCGAATGCTCAATAGACTTATTTCTTTATGAACGGAGTTCAGACCGAGACCGTCCCGCCGACGCTACGATACGGTCCGTGGGAAATCTACGCTTTTGTTATGCAAATACTAAAGGAATGTCGCCACAGATTTGGGTCAGATATTTGAATAAAAAATTTGTCATTTGTCAAATTTTTGTACAACTATTCCTGTGGATTTATTTGTGTGTGAAAGTATTTTTATATTAAATTATAATAGGTCTTTACCTATGAAATTGCCGTTCTGCAGTACTGACCATTTCAAATCAAAATAATTTTTGTTTGGCTAAGAATTCTAATTTCAAATTTATTTTATTTTAAAAACATGGAATTCTTTTTCAAAAGTAGTCATTTGTTTATTGATTAGTGTTACATTTTCATCGCATTTCAATCTTTTTTGTCATCATGGATACGTTAAAAATTCGAGTAATTATGGAATATGAGTACCGTCGTGGCAGCAACGCGGCACAAGCGGCACGCAACATCAACGACGTTTACGGAGTTAACACTATAAACCAACGCACCACCTGTTATTGGTTTGCTCGCTTCCGTTCTGGGAATTTCGACCTGAAAAATGAACCCCGCGGTCGTCCGAAGACTTTGGTCGACAATGACGAATTAAAGGCGATTGTGGAAGCTGATGATACACAATCTACGGCTGAATTAGCAGCAGCTTTCGACGTTAACATCAAAACAATATTGGTCCATTTCCGTCAAATTGGCAAGGTAAAAAAGCTTGACAAATGGGTGCCCCACGAACTCAATGATCGTTAACGCGAAGTACGCGTCGAGACGTGCCTTGCACTGCTCAACAGACACACAAATGAAGGAATTTTGAACCGCATTGTTACCCGCGATGAAAAATGGATTCTGTTTGATAACCGCAAGCGCTCAGCAAGTTGATTGGATCCTGGTTTAGCACCTAAACAATGCCCTAAACGAAAACTTACCCCTAGAAAAGTGATGGTCACTGTTTGGTGGTCTAGCGCCAGTGTGATTCAACACAGCTTCTTACCAAACGGGGTGAGCATTACTGCAGATGTGTACTGTGAAGAACTGAACACAATGATGGAGAAGCTGGCATATCTCCAACCAGCATTGGTCAATCGCTCGTCTCCGCTGCTCCTGCACGACAACGCGCGACCTCATACATGCACAGCAGACGGTCTCCAAGTTGCAAGAACTGGGGTTGGAAGTTCTCCGTCATCCGCCCTACTCACCAGACCTTGCGCCTACAGACTACTACTTTTTCCAGAATTTGGATAACTCCTTGGCGGGAAAAAAATTCAATACCCGAGAGGCAGTACAAAATGCCTTTGAAGAATTTGTTGCCTCCCGTCCAGCTGATTTCTTTAAGAAGAGCATCAATAAACTGCCACTACGTTGGCAAAGATGCATTGATTGCATGGGTGATTACTTCGATTAATACAAATAAAAAATATATGAAAAAAATTCATTTAAATTTTTCATACAAAACGGCAATTTCATAGGTAAAGACCTAATATATGTTTTATCGTTTTCAAAATACCTTTTGATAACTTTCCTGCATAATCATTTCTATAGAAGATGTGTTTTGGGATAAAATTACAATTTTTATGGTAAAAGAAAACATAGAGTCCTTTATTAAACTTTAATGGAATAGATATCGAGAAGGAAATTTGTTAGATAAACACTGGTATTAATAGTCTATTATCTACCCAAATATAAGTGGAGAAATTCACGGGTAATTACTAGCATTTTATACACATATATTCATCATCTTAGTAAAAAATAATACAAATCAGTTTTGTACTTTCTAGAAAATTGTGCATATATAAACAGTATGGATTTTTTTAAACGACTTTTTTTCTTTTATATATCATTGGAGGCAAACGAACAGATGGGTCACCTGATGTTAAGTGATCACCGCCGTTCATAGACACTATCAACACCAGGCGAGTCGCAAGTGCGTTGCCAGCCTGTATTTGGGAGGATGGGGAGAGGGGGAAACGGGGGAAAGGAAGAAGGGAGGTGGGCCTCCGGCGCTCTCACTGACCGAACGAAACGCAATAATACAAGCACTGTTACTTCACGTCGGTGTTTTGTGAGAGGGTGGTATTACCCCGGGCGAGCCGACCCATTCTTGCTGCAACTAGTATTAGCTTCAGCGTGGCTCTACCAAAGGAAAAATATATACATGTAAATTATACGTGTATTCAGAACCACATTTCCATATTCATGTTTTATAAAGCCACGAAATTATATACACAAAAAGAATATAAAGTAACTTCATTTAAGAACATCTGGCAGCCAATCAGTTACCACTTAACGCCACACAATCCCACAGAAACAACCCCACATCGATGGCGTTGTTTCGGCGAATCCCATAAAGGTGTCACAAAAGGCACTCACGGGCGACGTGTGTTCAAGTAAACTCAATAATAACCTTCAACAACGTACCCGTAAAAAGTGCTTCTAAAGTGTTATGGGAGAGAGCTCTTTAATGAGATAAAGAGGGTTTGTGAAGCACGTTGCATGAACATCGATTGCATCAATTTTCAAACGTGCCTACGTAGTTACTATTGTATTTAACTATTAACTAAATGTTATATGCATCTTTGTTTTTTTTTACTTGCTATGGTTGTATCTCTATATTTTCCTTCATTCTTAGTTGCAAGGATTCGGAAACTACGTCGGTCGACGCGGTGTTCCAAAATATCAATTGTGCCATCGTCTTTTCAAATTATTTTTAATTGATAATAATTATACCAGCCTGTAAGAATCCCACTGCCGGGACAAAAACCTATTCCCGAGTTAAAGTAAACAACACATCAACCCAAGAAGAAATCCCTAGTCCTATATATTTTCCACATACTATGGTACTAAAAGAATATTTCTCAGTTACCAGCTTTCTCACGATATTTTCTATCTGCAGGTAGCGTTACGATACGATACAATGTTAGTAAGAGTACGCGCATTTCAAAACTTTTGTTGGTTTAGTCGATATTTCATCGATCGAACCACTCACTTTTCGCTATATTATAGTGAAGTACTGAACCTTTATATGGAATATTATTACCATGCATCTTATCAAGAAGGTACATCAGCGACTCGTAAATCACCCACCAAGTTTCCGAGCACCAATTACATTTACAATTTATGAAAACTTTAATTATATTGTGTGCTAAATGATTACATTGGTATTTACTTCGATTTCAAATTACGATGTCATTCATAAATGTTATAGGTTAATGAATATTTCCATAAAGTAATTACAATATCTATCAGGGTTTATACATATATATTAGTTGCATTGGTAATATACAGAAGCGAAATTCATTACATTAGGTTTGTAATAACTTATGATAAATGTTAATGGAGTGAATAAAGCCAAATGAAGTATAAGGAAATAATTGGTTGGGATGTGCCTCCAAAACGTCATGGTGTAGCAAAATTTTTATCGACGATAATCCAACCATATATTTATATGTAATTTTCCAAACAAGCCCGAATAGTTTTGTCCTAAAAGACAGAGAAAAGAGAACAATCTGCATTCCAGTTGAATATTGCGCAGAGTAAAATCTAATCGTAAATGCAAACATTAGCGTGTTAATAACTAATATTCAGTCTCACCGAAGTAACTTTTTAAAATCCATTTCATTCGTTGTTCGTACCTGTAACAAAACAAATAACAGTGTTTAATAAAAATCATATAAAATTCTTCAAATGAAACGACGTTATATTATCGTTTAGCGATAAGCAATTTTTTATTCTTACTAAATATATCGTATGTTAATTACCGCGAATGAAATCGCTGGTAGTTACTAATATAAAAAGTTACCCAGTTTTGACAGGCAAAACAGTCATAGAAAAATAGCAATTATTCAGAATAATGCTTTACCTAAGGGAAGGAAAGGAAGGGAAGGATTCTCTCACAAATCGGTCCACAAGAACAGCAGCTTCTTAAATTGTAACAGTTGGCGTTAGTAAGAACACCAGCTTTTTCAAAGGTAGCTTATTAACAGGCTACAATGATTGCTTAAAATCTATGGGCCTACGTGCCTCTTTATCACTTCATATCAACGATATTTCATATAAACGATAAATTTCATGCTATATATGAAGATAATAAGGACTTCCATTAAAATCAATTATGTATATAGATACATATTTATTTGCCCATGATTATTTTTTAAAAACGTATACAAATGTAAAAAAATTACAAACAAAAATTTAGTTATAAAACTAAAAACTCATCCATAATTGAATATCAGCCACCAGAGAGCTGTAATTGAATACACTCTGATTGGCTAGTCCGTATCACGTTCGATGACGCAACGTCCGTTCACGTCGTGTGGACAATTTCCAGTCCAATTTCCTCTGATGTCGGGTGTCATTCCAGAGTCGACATTCGGTCTGAACGGACGTCTTCTGTCGTGTTATTATTTTTGAAAGTGGAATATATAAGTGGAAAATATTTTTTCATAAAAAATATATTATATCGTTTGACATACAACGTTATTGTAACTGGAAATAATTTCAAAATACGTGGAATTTAATCATACAAGGTACTCGACTTTCTTTGCGTTACGATTTTGCATTAAGCGTAATTCCAGCCCTTTGTTTTTTTGGTTGTCTTCAGCAATATCATGTGCTATTGTTATTAGCAGCGTTAAAATTTTGTATTTAACCATAATTTAAGGTTTTTGCAAGTCATCTAATGATGAATAGTGATAAGAATATTTCATGATTTTTTTTCACATTTATAAAGTATGTAGATTTTTTATTTAAAATTACATGTATTCGGTACTTTAGAAATTACATTTTAACTAGAGTGTTCAGTTTACATTAAAAATCTGCTTTAAATCAAAGTGGTATTTGTTTTGAAATTATTAATATTACATCAGAACATCAATCACCGCTTTCAAGAGTAAAAAATATCTATAAAATATGTAGAACCGTAAGTTTCTCTTTGAAAATTTAATCATTCGAGACGAAGCCTTTGTGATGGGGAACATTAAAACTTATTTATTTAAGCGTCATTATTCGTTCCGTGTCGATAAATTAATTGAATTTCACTCTGGAAACTTTATTATTAAGCTGAAGTTCCATAACTTCGGGTCTCGAACGTAAGTCAGAAATCTTACGTAAATTGAACGAAATTAATTGTAGAGTGATTATGTTTTGAAAATTAATTTACTGTACGTGCTCCTTTACATAAACATCGGGAGTTATATAATGTTTTAATTAACATTTGAAATCGTGGATAGTCAAACATAATGAGGATTAGATAAGATCCTTAATAATTTTAACTTTTAAGATGTCAAATACCTATACTCAAGTAATTGTACCTTTCAACACGATAATATCTGGAAATCTGTTGAGTCTATTTTTTTGTATAAAATAGCCTATTAATTAAAGAAGGCTATGGGATATCAAACACAACGCTAAGACCCTTCGAGGTGCAGCAATTACCAAGCGTAAGTCACAAAACACACTAAGCGAGATGTAATAGTGCGGGCAAACGGAGTCGTATGATACGGGAATATTGGCGTCGAGGGCGGATTTGCCACTCGTCGAGAACCGAGCATTACCGGGAATAACCGAACTATAAATGCTAATGTCAGCGAGGGAACACGCTCCGTGGTTTAGTCGCGTGACCGGCTCCTTATGTAACAGTTGTTCTATACACGGATCTTATGAGCCAGTATAATATAGAATTTAAGAAATTAGATAGCGAGATCGTAGGTACAAAATAACTTAGTTTATCTAACCAGATTAAAGTAATATAGTCATGAAATTGAACTTTAATAGAATAGTTTGTTATAACTGATTAACCAATAAGCTTACATAAATAAAGAACTACGATTATTTTTATTATTTAGCGTGTGATAATTTTTATCTTCTGTAGATTTGCATTTGAACACGATTTCAAATGGTACACACGATGGTAAATTTGCTAAATCTAGAGAAAGATTAGCTTTCAAGTGTCAGCTGACGAAAAATACATATAGGTGCCTGGCAACAAACCTTCAGTTTGTGAATGGTAGCTAACCAGGAGGTCTCAGAAGCCCTACCGCAGTTTTATGGTTCCATCACAAAATTTTCCTTCCCCAATAGCTTCTGCTCATTCGCAAATATTCGAATCTACATCGATCAACGTGGTGTCCGAAAACGCTAACCACCGAATTATCATCACTTCAATTTCCGCTAAGAAGAATTTAAGCTGTCCTCTGTGCTCGTAGAATAATGTACGAATTTGAAATGGCACCCTAACCCTACACATAGACGATTTCAAAACGGTGAACGATAAAGTACCTAATTTAAAATTAAATTAGAAGACCATCGTGAAATCGAAACTTTAAAATCTCTATCAAAACAGGCAGTTAATTAACCCTGTCAATGCACGCGGGACACATCCGAGACCCCGGCGTTGCAATTTCCGTAATAATCTCCGCGAAGTCGGGCGCTACGGTTTTCTCTTGACTTTGTTACGTAAATACACGAGATCTTTAGAATATGGGGTTAATTAACTGTTCGATGACAGGGATCATGAATATGAAAGACGTGTACGATGAATTTATCCTTTATGTTGTTTCTATTACATTTTGTTTGAAATATTGATTCGAATATAACCTCTTTACTGCTATTCCTTTAACTGCAACACTAGCTGGTACACACCTTTATCTTTATACTTTTTTATTATTACACTAGCTGTACCCCCGACTTCGTCCGCGTGAAACCTTATATAAAAAACAGTGGTTAATAAAGTCACCTGAATGTATTAAGTCCATTTACTTATCTACTTTTCTCTAGTACTTACGCCACGTCGTCATTAAAATTACAGTAACTTTTGATAGAGTGGACGGATTTTAATGAAACAAAGACGATAATATAGATAGGAAGTCTTATCTTCGTTAATTCGTAAATTTTAATGCAATTTTGTGACTACTACTTAACCCTTAGGGATATACGTAGCCCAGATAGTACTTTGCAAATTCCTCTATTCACCAGTGGAAGGCTCGTCCGAATCGGTTTAGCTACACAACAGAGACTTTAGTATAAGTCTATAGAGCGTTTGTGTAATCAAGTCTTAGTGGTAGGGAACGATGAATATTCGAAAAATATTAAGAGAACAACTCATCATGAAGTCCCAATGTATCATTCTTTTTGCCATCTCAGTACAATAATTAACGAAAATAAAATCAGCCAACTTGTAGTATAGAAAAGTAACGTAGCCGGATTTTATTATTTTGTTTCATATTTTATTCGTTTCAATGTTCGAAAACAATTCGATCTAACGTTAAATGACGTTGAGGTTGAATATGGCAAACTCAGTACACCGAGAGTAGGACTCGCTCAATGCAGCCGCAGGAATACAAGGACAGGCTCTTGACGACATATCTTCAATTTGAGTGTGGCAGCAAACCAGGCGGGTTTAGAAAAAATCATGCGAATGTACAATGGTGCGTTGCACATATTCTAAAAAAGTTAACATTTTTCTTATAAAATAACAAATTATATGCGATTTACATATCGTAATAAATAAAATACATTTCTTTTAAATAGCTTCAATACTATACTTCATATCTGTATGATCAAAGGATATTTATTTGTAGGGTTGAAATTGAATCGCAACGTACACCCGCCTTTAGTTGAGAATGTTTTTTCTTCTCTTTACTTCGTTATACTTTATTCCGTTTGCATACGACTTCAAAGCATCAGAAAGTGTATTTTATAGGAGTAAAATTGTTTATTTTGCATGTAAATTGTATATACTCTTTTACTTGGGTTTAGTGGATTAGGGACGCATAACGTTTTGCAAGGTTTTTTAACAATGGATTTTTTTCGTGGCTGTTGAAAAAATCAATACTTAAAGAGAAGTGAAATGAATATCTTTATTAATAACTGCTTTCAAACATAGTTGCCGATATTATCTTGTGTGTTGTAATGATGTACATATTTAATTAACTTTACTATCAAAGTTCTAAAATATTGTTTTGATTAAAAATATTCCGTCTTTCTCATTTTCTTCATTACTGATGAGGTTGTCCTCGCTAAGAGGCCTTAGTACATTATTCATAACTCTTATAATTTTGATTTATTTTCAGCTTCTTGTAGGAGATCTGCTACTGACAATCCTCGTTAGTATCGTGACTAGGACAGTCCATAGGCTACGTATTTCGGCCGTGAGATCTTTACCCTTCCATTATGTGTAGTAATATTGGATTTTAAATATATCTGTTTGTACAGTTGAAGCGATTAGAAAGCAAAGCTTGATAGCATAATATTGCTTTATGTACTAAGTTTAAAAATGAAGATTCTATGAAATGTTTCACAGCAACAATATCATCTACATACTTATTTCTGTTCATTTTGGACCTTAATGTTCTACTCCAAGTATTCTTAAACAAGTGTTAGCTAACTAGACGACTCAGCTCAATCCTCTGGAATAACATCCTATCACTGACTGACATCAGATAGATCTTTCTTAGCTCTCTTGGCCTTATCTATCCTTTTTCTTATATCTTTTAGCTACCTTCTCTGGTTCATTTCTTTTGTCAGTCAATGACTCAATGATTTGTATGACGGATAAAATAAAATTCCTTGTTATTTTATTTATAGGTTTGAATCTATTAACCTTAAAGCGTTTGCTCAAAACCTTACCTGATTTTACTAGCAGGACTTGACTAGCAGGCCTTACATGGTATCACGTTAATTCTAAAAAGATTTAACTCGTAATTGCAGTTGCCGGAAAACCAATAAATGCTTTATGACAGATTTTCAACATTAAGAATGTTGCCTAGCCAGGAGTGTAGATAAAGCCATACCATGTAAGTTATGCCGTGAAATTTTTTTGACGAAATCTTGGGCTCAATATAGAAAATCAAACCTACGTCGGTGGAAGCGGCGTAGTATCTTGGTATCAATATACCAAACACAATGCATTGTAAAACTTTACTTACTTTAAAATCTGACGATCGTGTATAAAATTCTCCACAAATATTGGCATTATCCTCATAGTTTATGTATGATATTTACCAAGTTATTAAATGAAGTTATTTCATAACCCGAGACGGTTAAAAAGCAGGGGCGAAATATTGCCAGTAAAAGTCACGGTTAGTACCTTAATTTTGGAGCATAACTTTTTTATTACAAAAATTTATTTTGACACTGAAGTTTAAGAAGAATTTTCCACGTAATTTATACATTTTACGACTAGAAAATACGTGATGTAAACACAATCTTCTTTCATGGGCACTTTTACTCTATTTCGTGCTCGGGGAGATGTTTAGTTGAAACTTTTAGAGCTTCAGATCATTTATTTCTCAGTTTAATCGGTCTTTAAATCTGTTAAATAGTCAATCTTAGAACAGACTCGTATACCTTACATGCAATAATTATAATTACAATCTTAGGGATAATAAAATATTTTGCGAATCAAAGAGCGATTTAATGTATGGGTGTATTTATGTGTGATTTTTGTCGAAGAATGTATGTGTTTTAAAGAGATATAAATACCATACAATTTTAAGGGCGACAGAAATAAAAAAAGTCGAAACACAAAACATCTCTCTTATCGGAACAACATCTATCTATTACCTGTATATAAAACGTCTATAATTAAAGATGTGAAAAGAAAACAGTTCAGTACCTATTTCTCCTTTGTTTGTCAACCGATTTTCTTATTTTTTTGTTATGTAGTTACTGACTAGCTTTATTTTTATCAATAAAATTTGGAAACAATTAATTTTTTTTCGTATCATCGATTATATTACAAGTATTCCAATAATTTGATAATTTCATTAATTTGATAGTAGTAGATAGATACACTTTTTGACAAAAAACACCATAATAATGTAAAAACTTAAAAACATAATTAGTATACTTAAATGAACCAGGCAAGAGTATTAATATGTAACAATGTTAATTATAATAACAATGGTGAGTTTACGGTTAACCCATCAAAGGTGAAGCTTAACCGGTGAGCGGGTGAGGCCGGCGCAATCGGCAGCGCTCGTAACCGGGCCACAGTCGTGACGCGCATAACATTACCGATGTAAGGATTAAAGCTTCAGCGAACGGTTCTTCCGATTCCCTAACTAACGTGTTATTACTTTCGACGATATTCAAATGTGTTCCGATCGCAATTGTATGCTACCTTACGAGCTCGTTTGAGTTCTGTTTAAATTGAGTTCTCTATCTACTTGGATTCTCATATGTTATGTTGCGTTCCGTTATTTTATTTCAAATTTTATTTTTATTTTAAATTATCAATCAATAAATACAGTAAGATGTATGCAGATGGCGTAGCATCCAATAGGAAGGTAGGAATCTTTACCAGACTGGACCATAACTGCCATAAATACAGTGCCATGCATATAAACCAATCACGATGACTTTTTTGAGTTGTCACTTTTCAGGATCTGTCAGAGCGAATCCGACAAATGTGTTGCAGATGGACCTGACAGCGGTGACCGGCGATTAAATCTATCTATGTACAGTTCGGTTAATACACCGAAGTATTATAGGTATAGCATATATGGCTTTCGACAATCGACCAATGAACTGGACGTTAGCATGCTATTATGTATCTTTATGTGGGGTTAAGCCTATTTTTTTTAAACATGGCTTTGTGGCCGACGCCGAAATAGCAACGAGCGTAGTATGTGAAATTGGTCAAGCCGTGCAATCTTACGAATTAAACTATTTATTAATTTAAAAAACTAATTCTTCTATAACTCTATGAGACCATAGAAATCTTTGTGTTGATATAAGTTTCAGCTTTAGGCGACGTTTTGGAGGCAAAAAGTTTGTAAACTTCAAGAATCTGACGGAGAATAAAGTTATCGTTTTAGTTTTTTTTATTACAAGGGCTAAAAACCCAGAACAAAGAAATATGTGAATGTTATATGTCTACAGCAAAATATTAAGGTACATTTATGGGTAGTAACAATATATATTCTCATGTAATGGTAGCCGGGTCGGGTGCCGACTGGCAACAAAGATAAGTGCTCTCTGCCTAGCTAATAGGAGCTAAGCGTTAATAAATCAATACTTGGACCGAAACGTGGTAGTCATTACCTCCGTGCCGGATCAACTGGCACAACTCAGTGCGCGGTCAAATGGATATTACAGCATCAAATATTTTATATTATCAGAGAAGCAAAATTTCCTATTTACTGTTTTGGATAAATTGTAGCTTAGCGAATATAAACGATAAAAACCATAAATTAGATACCCGTCTGACATATTTAAAATATACATTTAGTAGTGATAACAAGGATCTTGATTATGCCAGAGCAAATAGAGCGTATATAATAAATAAAATTATTAGTAAAGAAAAACAAAAACACGACTGTATAAATGGTGAAAGTTTATTTGATGAACAAATTAACAGCAGCCTGTGGCTTTGTCTGCATTTATGTCTTTATAAATGATGGTACCAAACGATAAATGAGTGTAACTCTAACGGATTAGCGCGACAGTGACACTGAAAACACACAATAAAATGAAGTTGCAAATGAACGGCAATCTGTCAATTCTATTAATATTTTTGAAGATCACCCTGTTGTTTTCTGTTTCACTGACTCGGTCACTTTTTATATGATAATCTTCCAAACCTACTCTTTTCACTTTTCCACGCATTTTGAAACGTCTTCTTTAATACAAACTTTGTTTTGACAATTTCAAACATAACTAAAAAGAATAAACATTTTCATTCGCAACTTTTTTAGAGCTAGCAATCGCACTTGCAGTCATTCTGAAGTGATGTGCTTACAAGTCGGCAGTAGATTTATATAGATAAATCAGCTTTATCAGTTTTAATTTTACGCATACGAAAAACAATACCATTCCTCTGCCTAATCGTGTAAAAAGTTATAAAAAATATACACAATTGTATCGTAGTTGCATATATTAAACGTTCTCTTTTATGAAAAAAACCTGAAATTTAATAATTATGTTAATCAAGATCATTGGTACAGAAAAATTATCTAACACGAAAAACCATCACAAACCGGTAGAACACGTTAATCCACGGTTTTCAGACAAAAAAAAATGATTAATTACCCCGAATTAATTACGTAGCCATCTTGGGAGTATAACGAAAGAATGTCACTATAATAAATCAAAGAGGAGCGAGATTAACCGGAGCATATCTGCCTACACCTTAACCGGATTTTACCGGGTATCGTTCGACGCGTCGAGAATACATTAACGTATATTCTGAGTTTTAGGAATGATTTTTACCGTAGACACAGTATGCGTGATTGTTTGCGTTTTAGAAACATTTAAAATGTACTTATAATTTGATTCAGAACGTTTGTCTGTGCGAAATAAGTTATTTATTTCCGTAATTTAAAGGCTGGCATAATTTCTATATAATTTCACAAATATAAGGATTCATTTTGCAATAACGACAATTTATTATTATACATTTCTATACATGTAATTGAGAGCCTACGAGTCGGGACGTATGAAGGAGTATCCATTTTATTATTTTTTTTTAAAGATTTATATTTAAATAATCTTTTTGATTTCGTTCTTATGCTATAATTATAGATATTTTTCATATTTTATCCTTAACTAGCGGGCCCGGCAGACGTTGTCCCGCCCTGATTATAAAAAAAAATCCTTGACAACTTATATACTAAAACGTACCTCATGAATCACTTTATCCACTGGTAAAACCCGCATGGAGATCCGTTCAGTAGTTTTTGAGTTTATCGCGAACAGACAGACAGACAGACGCGGTGGGGAACTTTGTTTTATACTATGTAACGATACTTTCCTTAAGCCTAAGATTGTAAACAATGAAATTAAAGTTATTTTTTTTAGATAATAATACTCGGTGTATTTAGTCGGTTATACCATGAAAATACCCATAATGTCCTTAAATATTTAATTAATAATCATAAATAAAATCATAAAATACAATTTGTAAATTTTTATAAAATAAAATAATAAAATTCAAAACAATTGAACACAAATATCAAAAGCGGTACGTTTGTGGTTCGAATTTCAAATGGAACGGAACGCCCGGTGGGGTGGCGACGTCACGAACCGACTAACTGGGAAATGCCCAATTAACGCCCGGATTAGTGTCTTTTCAGTAAAAACCATAGTGTACTATATTAAAAGCTATATAATTGACTCGGATAATTAAATTTTAAGATACAATATTTCGCAAATACGCTTTTGTACTATGTGTACTATTTCTAAATACGTTAAACAAAATGATGAACTTACTTATTGCGCCTTAAACATCTTTGTCAATAAGAACGCATAACCATTAAAATGATAGATGTACAAGTTTTTATATATCATTTTTTAATCACAGGTAATGAATTCTTACAACTGCTTCGTTCGTCGCTTCCAGTCAAGAAAAAGATGGTGATGAAAGGCATTGTGGTAATGATTTTTGTAATATAGCCTTATCACTCTGAAATTGAAAATCTACCAATACCAAACACCTATAGGTGGAGTTCTACAACTCCACTTGAGAGCCAGTCCTCCTTTAGGTACCATGTTAGTATCAGGTGAAATTCTAGTCAAATACTACATTTATACAAAAATAAAACGTGATTATTAAAACCTTATTGGTCCTTATTTCCTTGCTAATATTATAAAAATGAAGCTGAGTTTGTATGTTACGCTTTCACACCTTAACAACTGAACCAATCGTCACGAAATTGATCATATGTTCCCAGAGTATAAATTAAATCAAAATTAACGCGAGTAAATCCACGAGTCGAAGCTAGTAACAGATAAATAAAAATTAGCACTTCGTTTGTCTTGCAAAAATATCTTTCTAAATAAACGTCGACATGACAAAAGCGCTCTTACATTTCTACTCAGCCAATCTCAGCCCTTTAGCTAGTAAAGTGTATTTCCACACGAAACTATTTTATCTACTTTCAATGGGGCACTAAAACGTTTCCGAGTTAAATTTTACACTTGCCAACGTGGGAAACACAAATAAATCGGCCGATTTAGAAGCTCTAGTCGTAGCTGAAGCTGCCGACGAAAGGCGCACCTATGGTGGTTGGGTTAAGTCACACGCAGATTCTTAGATGTGAACAAAACTTTACGTACTGGTGTCCTTATTTAGGTTGCGCTTATTGTCTTTAGTAACAAATTTTCAATATATATAATATTCAATATGTCTATTTGACTAGATTGTGAAGGTTGATTGATTAAAAACCATAGAGATTCTGTCAGGAAATGTTGATGTCATGCGTAGACTTGATAATCACTTAGCTAAATAAAGTCATATAGTTATCCTACTAGCAAAATGAGGTCGAGTTACCATTGAACTACTTGGAGGTTTAAAAAGAGGCTGGTTTAATTGGTCCCAGCAAAAATAAATTAAATAGATATGCCCCTGATAGAGGACTAAAGAAATACATCATTATATTCATTAAAAATCTTCGAAATTGTATTCTTAATATAATGCGTGATTTATAC
Source organism: Antheraea yamamai (assembly GCA_036509395.1). NCBI lineage: Eukaryota > Metazoa > Arthropoda > Insecta > Lepidoptera > Saturniidae > Antheraea > Antheraea yamamai. The sequence goes on from AP028441.1 coordinate 5,754,936, forward strand.
AAGACTATCAGCTTAATTGTTATATTTCAGTATATAAAATGAATGGGTTAACATATCTTTTTCAGAATAGAATACTAATAATATAACTGAGATGTGTTTATAATGTCAAAATAGCTTTTTATTTAACGGATATGTGGAACATATAAAAAAAAGTGTGTGTGTACTTATGTACACGCGTTAGAAGTTATACTTCTTTGGCGTAACAAGATAAAAATCTTTTCAAAAATTCGTTTGTAGAAAAAACGACACTAAAAATAGAAAAAAGGTATTTAATACATTGAAAGTTTTAATACAAAGAAATACAAACAATAAATACAAAGAAACAAAATGTTGGCTATAGCTAACTTCAGGGTGTCGGTTTTTCGTGACGGTGTGGGCGCGCATCGTAATAACTTCAAGTAATAACTTCAGGGTGTCGATTTTTCGTGACAGTGTGGGCGCGCATCGTAATAACTTTAGGGTGTCGGTTTTTCGTGACGGTGTGGGCGCGCATCGTAATAACTTCAAGTAATAACTTCAGGGTGTCGATTTTTCGTGACAGTGTGGGCGCGCATCGTAATAACTTTAGGGTGTCGGTTTTTCGTGACGGTGTGCGCACGCATCGTAAAAATTTTCTCTCATCATTTTTCCCTAACGCGCCAAAAGAAGTATATCTTCAAAAAACATTTTTAACATTTTCTGTCTATGTGTTTCAGCTAATCTCTGAAACCGTTGAACCGAACTTGACAGGACTTTTACCACTCGATCTTACAAGAATTAACTTAGGCTACTTTTATTCTACAAATAAAGGATTCTGCGTAAATAACCGAGTCACAAATATAATACTTATATATAGAAACAAACGCAGACGTAGTCTCAAGCTGCTGCTAATTACGGAAAAAGCTTTTAAAGGTAGGTCGAGAGTTCAGTATCATGTCATTTCATTTCGTATTTATTCATATTTGGATCTGTTTAATCCGTGTTTCTCTAAAGTTTTTAAAATAATTCGATGAAGTGAATAATTTTACATCAAGTTCCAAGTGTGTCTTAAATAGTATTTTATTGTTAAAAGATCGCTTCCGCTTAGAACTTGAAGTACAGACTCTAGCTTGCCGTTCAGGTATAGCCTACAATATTTTACTGTAGGACGGGACGGTAAGCGGTGGCTAGCTCCAAAGGCCCTGATTGCAGGCTTTGCCGTAATTTAAATCGAACTATAGCCAGATTAAGACCTCCAGTTTAGCTTCTTACTTTGAAAGGGAGATTATCTGCACCCACGTTTCTCACGATCGGGATGGTAATTGTCTGATTTAATTTAAAATTATCTCATTTAGTCGCAGTACAAACATTTTACGTTATTCAAATGTGTATGAAATTCCTTCAAAACAAATTATTCGTGAAGGACTTATTAAAATAAAAAAGATCCAGTATTATAATGTTTTCTTCAACGATTTTATCGTATCTATAAAGCAGCACCGGTTCCAATATATTTAAAACTAGCTGATACCTGCGACTTCGTCTTTCTTTTTATAATTTTAAATTTTTAACCATATATTTCATATATAAGGGATAAAACAAAAACATTAAAAGCAAAATATAATTTGTTTAAAAGATTTCTCTGCAAACATTGTTATCCGTGTTACTCGTCCTCTCCTACTCATACCCACCACATCGCTTACGGCACTTCGCAATCACTGAACGTGTATTGCTTATAAAAATGTAAACTTAACTTAAACTTGGATAACTTAATATTAAACGGAGATATCGTGATATTTTTCTAGACAAAAACTAAATGACTGAGAATAAAAACTGACACAACTTGATAGAAATCTAACCAGTTGTCATTGTGCGATGCACACTCATGCGTCATACCTGCATAATTTTATTTATATAGACATATTTCTATTAAGTGGTACCAAATAAAAAAAAAAAAACACTTTTTTTATACTACGATGGTGGCAAACGAGCATGCGGGCCGCCTGATGTTAAGCAGTCACCGCAGCCTATGGACACTTGCAACATGAGAGGTGTCACATGCGCGTTGCCGACCTTTCAATATTCTATTTACTTTCCTCTTAAATAATCCTATACCGTAGTCCCCAGGAAAAACCTCAGCAGCTCATTCCACAACCGGAGCGAGCGTGGGAGGAAACTCCTCTGGAACCAGACCGTCCGAGAACATTTGGGTTCCAGTGTGTGAGGATGAATTCCCTCCCGATGACGAGCGGTACGGTGGTGAAATATAGCCACAGGCATAGGGTTAAACAATTATTTTATTTATTTGCAATTTTCAGAGATTATGCCAAAGAACCGATATTGAAATTTCATGTATATATTTATATTATTGTTCATTGTATTTGTATGTTATTAAACACCTATAAATAATATAATTTATCTATCGTATGGTTATTTGGAGGGCTTCCATATACGCTTGAATCTAGCACAATATTCTATGGTCTCAAGTGATGTTCCATGTTACCGCAAGACAATCAATGTACAGTACATCATTTTATATTGTGATCTACCTCAAAAATTGTATAAACCTCATAAGGTAATTAAAAAGTCAATATATGTATATTATTTGTCAAATCCTTTTGGATTACTATCATGTGAATATTGAACGTATTTCTATTTATTACTTAGTTATTTCAGGAAAAAGAAAATTGAACCTGACTTACTAATTAATTATTTATTGTTTCATACATAATAAAGTAACAAAATAGTGTTTATCTAGCCAAAATTAACTATTGGCTCTTCATAATATGGTACACTAGCGGGCCCGGCAGATGTTGTCCCGCCCTGATTATAAAAAAAATCCTTGACAAATTATATACCAAAACGTTCCCCAGAATCACTTTATCCACGAGTGAAAACCGCTTGAAAATCCGTTCAGTAGTTTTTGAGTTTATCGCGAACAGACAGACAGACAAACGCGGTAGGGAACTTTGTTTTATACTATGTAATGATGTAACAAAATGTTGGTATGTCCGGTATCGGAAAAACCTAATGTAATTTATGATATCGTGAACGTTGGTGTCTGGACGAAAAACAGATTCTATATTCTTGCTTTAGTAATAGTTTTGTTTTCGTTGCTTTCTTTTATATGATGTGTTGAACAAACCCGTAATAAAGCAAGAAAAAAAAACATAAATATATTGCAAATATATAGGAGGGTAGATTTATTTTCTAAACAAGAAAAGTTAAAAAAAACCATAATTAATCTAAATAAAAATAATATAGATAAAGACATAGTTTCTATGAAAAAGATAACATTCTCACGTGAACAAAGTTGCGAGTACTAGCTAGTGAACTATAAATCAGTTTAAAAGATGTGAACATTTTATTTCTTTAGTATATTCAACATGGAACGTGATTACGGTCCACTAAATTTATTTCGAGTACGTTGTCGTACTGTACATTTACAGCATAGTAAAATTACGTAGACACGTCGTACGTGACTATTGACCGGGTGTTTGTCCTTGTCGGCGATGATTCCGCACGGGAGAGTATGTTATACACTTCCCATCTACCTACACTTATGATAATTTGAAGATCGTATTGACTGTAGACTTGCAAGTAATAGTTTCAGAGATATCTGTTTCAAAATGACAGATGTAAGAAAGATTGTGTAAAATTTAAATAGATGGTTCCGTTAATAAAATAAAAAATGAAACTCTAGCTTTCTAAAGGCCCAAAAATAAAATATTTTTAGACAATCCTTTATTAAATAATATGGCATTAATCACAAGATTAGGTAGCAATAGAGTTGGTGCGAAACTCCAAAAGCAAAACCCATAAAACTTAAATGTACATCATATACTTGGACCTCTAGATGTTTTTTTTCCAACTTGGACTCGAGTGCTACATGCTAGTATGTACAATAAACTATACGTTAGGTCTTACGAGGATAGAGTTAGCTTGCTGGGAGAATGTAAAAAGTAATTATTGATTATGGATTTTAGTGTCGCAACAATCTCACTTGTTGTCAGGTGACATTGTGGTCTGAAACGGCAACACACTAAGGCGAAAAAGAACTAACTCTCAAGTGCATCGGATATGGTTATATCACGATTTTATGGGCAATATTATAGAGATTCGAATCTATATCAATCAACACTGTGTTCGAACATGCTACTATTATTCCAGCACCGACCGATTTTATTCACCTTTATTAACCGACTCCAAGAAAATAGTTACTTACTTTAGGTCCCGTTCACTACTTCTCGCTTTCAATGCACGTTCCAATAACGCACTAATGCAATAAACTGTAAATTATGTATATTTACTTTTTGAAAGTACTGATCGCTTTACACACAAGTTATGCTCTTGATTGGGGCACGCTCTTCAAAATGTAATGTAATTATTTTTGCATTTAAAAAAACCGTATAAAGTTTAGAAAAAATTGAGCTTATGATCAATCCCATGAAATAACAAATAATTTCAGAAGTACGGAATCGCGAGCATCAGCTAGTTGCTCCAATAAAACTGTCAAACCTCGTATTCTTTTACTGTCGATAAAATGACATAATTCGGAATGCGTATTAACTTTTTATGAGAATCGGTTATCTCCTACGGAATCATGTTCGAGCGATATTGGAAAGCAATTATATAACAGTTAATAGTTATAGCACTAAAATGTACTCGGACACAAGTTAGTTTCACGATTATCCCTAATAAACTGTTCACGTTTTATAATCGAGTATTTTCTGGAACGTTCTAAACGTGTCAAACAGAAAGTAAGTATTTTTTTAGGATACTTTATAAGTTTTAGTCTTTGACCACATACTCGCTTGATGATAATTGACGATATGGTCCAGGATGGTCAAAGCGCTATGCGTACAGGGACTGGCTCTTAAGTGCAGCTGTCGGACACACCCATAGGTGCTTGGCGGCAGATTTTTAATTTGAGGGTGATAGCTAGACACGCGGGATTAGAAAGTTCTACCATCATGTTTACATTCTTACTGAATTTAAATCTATGTCTGATGTAGCTGTAAGTTTATTAAATATGCATTTACTAGCTGTGCTCGAGACTTCCTGTGCATTCTTTTTATTACTTATCCTTATTATTATTTGTTGTATCTGTTGAAATAAATAGCTGAGTTATGACGATCGCTTGCACCCTTAAGCGATGCGTTACAGCGTTATCTCGTGGCGAGTTACAGCAAAAAGGGCATTGCGTAAATATTCTCCGACTTCAAATATGTACGTATATCGGTGTTAAATCAAGGTTGAATGGTATGGAAGTTGATACAGTGTAGCGCCATCTGGTGACGAATTATAGCAAAACTGATGACATAAATATTTTCTTTATAAAAAAACTTAAGTGTGGCAATTTTCATCGACGATTAAACAGTGTTGAAGTTTATTCGTTTTGATATATATGTATGTCAAATTACGTTCCTTATAGTCTTATAAGTTATCAGTGTGAGATGATTCATGTTAATGTGAAGGATACAAAAGAGGACAACGAAAAAAAGTATAAATCTGTTTATAAAACATCCTTATGAGTTTCGTTTACTGAGAGAGCTTATAGTTATTTTATTTAAGTTATAAAGTAAGAAACTTTCAACGCAATGTCCTCAGCGCGCCGCAGCAACTATTTAATAGGGGCGGCAACAAACATAAACACGGAACTGCGTTTAGGGTTGTCACTAAAACAATTTCAGAGGTTTCATTCAAACCGTTCTGTAAGTGAATATAAAAATTCCTCAGTGTGTATATATTCACGCGGTGTCTCTGGCAGAAAAATTGAAGCATATATACTTTATTATCATACGTATAACGCACATAAATTAATATTCACTAAGATCACAATCTTATTTCAAAGTCTTATTTTAATTACGATATATTAATATTACTATTACTTTTTATTTACTTAAACTTTCTGTTTACCGTAAATAAGTCTATTTGAACATTTTAAACTGCTTGTAAGTACATAGAGCAACTTACTGCTGGTAGCAATTTCTCGAATCCACGGATATGACTCATAAAGAAAATCAAGAGTAACATAAGGATAGTGAGAAGAACATAGTATAAACAAAAAAAGTACAATATAATGTGTAACAACAAACATATATATATATATATATTGCTAGCGCTCACCCGTGACTTCGTCTGCGTTTTTATTTTTATAAATTTTTTTTTTTATAAATTGCCTTTCCCGCTATTTCGCCCGCATCAATGTAAATTTGACACATCCATCGGAAGCTGTACTGTTTTTCTTCATGACCTGTACCTATCACAACGTATATATAAAACTTCGTTATTGTCAGTTTAAATTACGGCGTAAAAAGCAAACAAACAACGCATTTATAAATTAGGCTTAGAATTAGGTCGACTCGTTATATTTATGAAATACGTTTTACATCTTTCGTTAGTTTATAAACCACAGGACTTTTTTAGGTTGTGCTTAATAGCTGCACATCACTGACTAACCCGAATCGAATAGACATAGAAACTGTATTAAGTTAAGAAAGTCGTTAACTTTACATAATTTTTATTACAGCCGCAACATGGCGTGCTATGTGGACATTAATCGGCTTTAACACCGACTGTGAGTTTTGTTCAGATTTATTCATCCCCCCTCCTCGATTCAACGGCATTAAGGGAGACTACAGAATACTGGGGGAAGACTTCAAACACTTAATAAGGCAGTACAGTAATTGTCACTATATACTTGGAACTAAGTCATAAAATATGGGCAAGATTTGACTGCAACGATATAATAGCCACATATTTTTGCCACTACAAGTAATGTTGTCCTAAGTGTTAAGATACGCACTGGCACATAACGCGTGGAGAAACTTATATAGCATGAACCTAAAAGAAGCATCGAAATCAATGTAACTATATCGGAAAATATGGATTTTTAATATAATAATAACACCTATAATAGTTCCATTTACTGTCCAAATGGTTCTACCCGCTCAAAAAAATCCACAGTTCTATAATTTTCCACATACTGTTGCTCTACAAGAATATTTCTGAGATTCAGATTTTTCATGCGTTTGCGTTTTGCGTTTAGCCAAGAGTGTTATGTTATAAATTTCATTTACTGAATGAACGAACGAGTTGTTCTGATGAGAATTAGTTATTTTAAAAAAATCGTCTCTGCTCTCTGTTTAATTTACAAAATCATATATATATCTTAATATATATATTTCTTGTGTGCGTGTGTATGTGACTGAACTCCTCCTAAACGACTGGACCGATTTTGATGAAATTTTTTGTGTGTGTTCGTGGAGATTCGAGAATGGTTTAGATTCACAATTGGACCCGGCAGGTGGCGCTGCGATCGACTTTTAGGATTTTTTTTGTTTTCAAGGCAGGACAACGTCCGCCCGGTCCGCTAGTCTTAATATATATATTTCTTGTGTGCGTGTGTATGTGACTGAACTCCTCCTAAACGACTGGACCGATTTTGATGAAATTTTTTGTGTGTGTTCGTGGAGATTCGAGAATGGTTTAGATTCACAATTGGACCCGGCAGGTGGCGCTGCGATCGACTTTTAGGATTTTTTTTGTTTTCAAGGCAGGACAACGTCCGCCCGGTCCGCTAGTATATATATATATATATATATATATATACATATATATATATATATATATATACATATATATAAATAAATAAAATATAGAATATATCTCTCTTACGATTCAGAGGAATCCGACGATATCTGATATGTTAACAATCCATTTAGGCTACAAAGTATGTGAACAATATATATAGAGAAACATTTCCTTACTTCGGTACAGTTATTTTCAAACCTTAAAGTGTTTGTCAGGTGTAATATAAATGGAAATGTATGATCAATTTTCTTGACTAAGTCCAGAATATAATACTTAAAAGGAAGCTTAACTTAAGCTACGAGCTTAAAATTAAGCTCGAAGTCCTCCGAAAGACCGCGTTAAGTTTTAACCGCGGAGCTAAATACCTCGCTGCTGTTATTTAAAAATGAGGGCAACGTATTTCTTTCAGAGAAAGTAGGTAAACAATTAAAAAGTATTATTTTAGTGCTCAAATTAAATAAGTAGCATTACGAGTAAGTACGTACTTATTTCGGACGCGGAAAGAGCAATGAAAATAATTTAACGGCGTAGAAACAAGTTCTTCCAAGGAACAATGATGGTTGGCTACATTGTTCGAATTGAAAATTTTATAGCAAACGAAACAATTTAGATCCAATTGAAACACTAAGATAATAAAAAGAAGAAAAACAATAAAAGAGAACTGAAAGGAAAGATCAGAATACAAGTAAATCCAAGAAGCTCAAGAAGAGAGACAAAGTAATGTCAATGATTGACTTATTGGTTGATTTCGGAAAGAGAATTAAAAGATACTACTAAATATAATCTGAGAGGAAGGTAAGTAGTGACTTATTTGATATCTCACTAAGTTGAATATTCCATTAATTGTACTGAAGAGAAATCTCAGAATACAAGGAATGTATTCAAGAAGAGAGGCTAAAACAATAGTCAGTTTCCCATTAATTTGAAATATCGTTCTATCTAGAGATTTATTTTATATATAACCATCCGATTAGGATAAAGTATTCCAATTAACCACAATGAGAAGAATGTAAGTTCTCGTTGGAGAAAAGCGGTAATAACTCATGGTTCCTTCTCTCACACTCTGACTTTCCATCATCTCACCTTTAAGTTTCTCTTTCATGGCGTACGTAACAACTTCCGTAACATTTAACGGTCCTCAACGGTCCAATGAATAAACAAACGACTTACCGAATTCGAAATCTTCGTAACGAGTCGCGAAAACAAATAAACCCGACCCCGGTAACAGGCCGACTTATTACACCCGGCAATAAATAATAAAACGCCTTGAAACTCGCGCGGGCCTGCGGCAGCAACTTTAATACCGCCGGTGGAACCGCGCGACGGAAGTCAAAATCCTCATCGGATTCGGCAAAGTCGTCTCAAATCCGCCACTTGGAATTAATTAAAGTCTTTTATTTGTAAAGCGTTTTAACATACATTTCAGCAGAATTGGTTAATTGTGTTATTTTATGGGTAAAGTCAACTTAATAAAACACTTGGAACTGAATAATATACAACGTACAATATATACCGATGATCCTAGAAGTCGAAATTTACCACAGGGGTTATATACCTATGGCATAAGTGGGAACTAAAAAGGATTTCAGAAAATTCATCTCCAAAGGTGGTTAAAAATAGAATGATTTCTGAGATATTGCGATGAAAAATTGTATTCAGTAATTTATTTTTGCGATGATAATTTTAAACCGAATGTACCATCGCAGAAAGTAGGAAAGAAGCCCTCTTGTTGAGGGAAGATGTTAGTTTAACATGTCACATTAAATAACAGTGCTCCAAATGAAAATATCATAATGCTTAAACTGTTTTTTTGTTTTGAAGTAGGTGATGGTGTCCATCTTGGTATATTTGTCAGCAGCAAGTACTATTACCTTCAGCAATGAGGAATAGGTATACATTGTACAGGTATACGGTGTATGTAAAACACCATTGCAGCCTATCACTACGTGTAACAAATCGGAAATCATTGACGACTACGTTGCAATGAAATGTGCGCTAGTATACAGGACTAACTACATTGCGGAAGAAATAAGTGTAGTAGTGGTACTTCTATGAATCTTCATGTAAACGTGTCCGTGTGTTTGAAATTTTGTCAATGTACAGCAAGCTTTGTCTGAAAACCAGCGCTGCAGCGCTTGCACTAGCAAACCTGCAACTTATGCTGTGACAAAGACCTTTCTCACTCCGCGCAACACTTGTCTCACATTATTTTTTTATATTTTATGTTACTTGTAAAGATGTGTTGTAGTTGCTGCTGAATAAATATCTTTCTTTCTTTCTACAGTCGAACCTTAGGAAGGTTTTAATGCTGTTTCTTCTGTCAATTTTCATTTATTAATGAAATATATATATTTATATATTTATATTTATATATATATATATATATTTATTTATATATATATATATTTATTTACAAATATATACTCTCATTTGTATTTATAAGTATGAGTGCTTTGAAAATACCCCGACACATTATACAGATACCGAGTTAAAATTGATTCATTACTGCATATTAATAAATCAGTAATCGATTTAAATTAAACGAGTTGAAATTAATAACGGAATCAGACACGTAACGCTAGACATATTTAATTATGGTGGGATTAATTCGCATTTCAATTTTATAAATAATTTCAATTGCAGAAACATTTTTATGTTGTAAATTTGAAATATATTATACTAGAAATACGTAATATTATACAAAAAACATATATTCTACGAAGGGCAGCATACTTAATTTGCTAAGCTCCCTCTTAACTCAATCTTAAGTTCCTGTGCTAATCCATAATGCTGTAACTGAAAGACAGAAGAGTGCAAAAAGTATCGACGCACGTGGCATCTTATACTAAGGGCCCGTCCATCTTCAAGGTCATTATCGTTATAATATCGAACAATATAATTTTCATAAGCCAAACTAATTCAGAATTAGTGGCACAGTGACACTGGCAAATGCAAAGTAGGAAGTTACTATGGATAGCGAGGCGCTAAATATGATTCACATTCTTATAGCGCCAACTTTATTAGCAATGGACGTGTGTGCATTTATACATCATAGATAAACTCCATCACTGTTAAGAACGATCACCGCGAGAGTTTAAACACGTAAGTATTTTTTCAAGGGGACGGATTTTACGTTATCCAATTTACTCGGGACCAGATGGCGTTGGGGCATATCGAATTCAACCGATCGTCTTCAAAATTAGTAAGTACAGGTATTTGAACTCTGAGAATATTTATTACGATATCCATTTTGCGATAACTCAACTATTTATTACCAAAATAGTAACTATGAAAAATGAAAACACACGTATGTCGAACCGAGGACACAGCTAATATTCTAATTCTAATGATAATATAAACAAGAAAGTTTCTGAGGATGGATGGATATTTGTTACACGTTCACGTAAATACTACTAAATGGATTTTTATAAAATGTTACAGTTCTGTAGATCAAGCAATACAACAACACAAAGGTTATAATTTATAAAGATATTGTTTAAACTAGCCAAAATATAACAATAAGTATCAAGTAAGATAAAAAGGATTCTGTCATATGAAAACTATTATGGTATGCGCTATAACAAGCGTTAAAGTTACCTGAAAATAATGTTTGGAGTAATTATTCATTAGGATACAAATACAGACGAAGTCGCAGGTGGCAATTAGTAATATACATCTGTATATACTTATATTATAAATACATATGGTTGATACATTCAGAAATAAAGAAACAATATAAAACTTTAAACATTGAGACTAATTTCGATGCAAATACAACTCCAGGAAGTAGCTTGACAGGTAAACAGCTCTAATAACATTAAACTAAACGACTACTTCAGACAAACATTTACATAATACGTAACAATGTTACTTTCAGTATCGTCTAGTTAGTACAGTAGAATATTATGTATAACCATTTCTTAAATCTTAACTGAAGGGGAATCGGAGATGATTTATATACCTTTTATAAGACCGTGGTTGGCCAAAGGATACATCGTAATGGAGGAATCTGCAAGGTTGTGCAGGTATGAATCCTACATCATACACTTGCTTGGGACACGTCATTGGCGGGTGTCATTTTTCTTAGTCTTTTGTTCTGTTCCGTTTGCGTTTGTAAACAGGTCTAATAGGAGAGCTAATGAATGAAATTGTACAAAAGATTTTGATAATACTGTAATTAAATATTATTCTTATTTCAAATTTGTATATTAACGAGACATGGATAACCGGAATGGAGCCCTTTAATCACCGAAGATGCATGTAACAGACTAAGCAAAAGTAATATGTGATACCCATGCGATACCACACATGCTTTAACGAAAGCAGGCAGTATTTTACAAAGGCTTCAAAGGCGATGTCGGATTGTTATTTTAATATGGTAATATAACTGATGGGTGTTAGACGATGTCAATCGTTTAGCGATTTTAGATGAGCTGACATCGGTTATTTCATATGATCGCTGAGAATAAAATTGAGTAAAATTTAATGAGAATCTTTTTTACTTTTCTAATAAAAACTTGTAAAATCTAAAATATTTCAATATGCCTCATTAGATATTTGCACCAGATTTTTTTACGTTTTGTTTTTCCATGAAGCCGGACGTAGTGAGCCTAAAATGCAATGCTGACCAAAGATTCGATTAACATTTTTTTTAATTCCGAGTAGTTATACAAATAGATCATAGACTCTATAGGTTTTAGCGTTCGATCATACATAATCTCACTTGATTTTAGGTGAAGATATGGCATAGTATGGCAACGCGTTAAATTTAGAGAGGACTGGTTCTTTGGGGCAGCTACACATCTATATGTAATTGATGACAAAATGTCAAATAGAAGGTGGTAGTTAGCTAGGCGGATATTAGGAAATACCTTAGAACCATGCTGAAGTTTGTCTACGTTGTTTTCATTCGCCAAAAACTCCGAAAAGTTACGTCGATCGACATGGAGTCCATACATGCTATAGATTTAGAAATTGTGAAGGTTAATTGGTAATGCTTTCGAACATCTTATAGTAGACTTAGGTTTAGATCTTATAACGGACTTGGGTTTTTGCTGAAGGAAATCGTGTTAATACTACAACATACTGGTAGGGTTTTTTATGTCATAAGCAGGCAAACGAACAGGTGGTTCACCTGAAGTTAAGTGATCACCACCGTCCATAAACACTAGCAACACCAGGGGAGTCGCAAGTGCGTTGCCAGCTTGTATATGGGGGAAGGGTAGGGAAAGAGGAAGTGAAAGGGGGACAGGAGGTGGGTCTCCGGCGCTCTCACTGACCGAACGAAACGCAACAATACAAGCACTGTTACTTCACGTCGGTGTTCTGTAAGAGGGTGGTACTACCCCCGGGGCGAGCCGACCCATACATGCTGAAACTAGTAATAGCTACAACGTGGCTCTACCACCTTACATTTTTTTTTCTAATACTCGTTTGGCTAATTTCCATCCTCATGTGGAAAATCTATTTCTACAAGCAGGAACTATGCCTTCTGATAGCTAAATTTTATAACCACTCTAAGGTTTTGCATGTTAGTACCTTAAGCCCACATCAACATTTAAAATAAGATGAGACGGTGTAATGCTAACAGTAGACCTTCGATATATCAAAATAAAACACGAATGTTTCACTTTACCAATACGATATGTTTGTGTTAATTTATAGTTTACAAAAGTCTTTATACAAGTATTTGATTTTTTCTCTGAACGTGATATTAAAAACACATAGCGTTGAAATACGCTCCGGGGCGCGGATGCCATCGCTTCTCGCTTTTTTGCCTGGAAATCTGTCGTCATGCACGGTTTGATGCACACGATGTGAATCCGATTTCTTTTTTACCATGAAAATACTACGAATAATATTGGAACTTTTTCACAACAGCCCTTAAATTTACTTTACGTTGTCTCTTATAAAATGTTTCAGGGTTAAAGGTTGATAAAGTATACCATTGAAATTATTAAAACATTTTGTGTCATTAGCAATTTTGTTTATGATTCTCTTTCTTCACCATTTTAAGCCTTTAATTTATGTATGTTGTTTATTCACTTTTCCAAAGTTATACGTTGCTTGTTATATATAAGAATTCTGCCTTGAACCGGTTTACTCTAAAAACCAAAACAAAAATTGTTAAAATGGTGTTGGCCTATATTTGTCGTGAAGACGAAAATTTTAAACGATTTCTTCAGCCTTGTGTTGTGTTTAGTGTAGCGTCCAGAATACGTCATATGCATAAAAGAGGATATTGCCAATTGATAAAACTTATCAATCAAATCACAATGTATATGTATTGCGTAATATGTGTTACGTAATTGGAATATAATTAGTAAAAAATACTATGTTCAATAGTTCAAAAAGATTGAACCCAATACAAGCCTGTATCTACACAGACTATGAAGAAAACTTGTGATAGATATCTCGCAACCACAAAGCAAATTCATATAGTCGCAAATCTTCCACACATCAAGCGATGGATACAAAGGTCCAACGTTCGAAATATTCCTTTGTGTTAACTCATGCAAGTTGCTATTGTTTCTAATGATCAGAGATCAAGTAAAGTTTGTTTACATGTTTTGTTATTAATTAAAGTTTATACAAACATTGCTCATATGACTATGAAACTTAAATAAATTGTATTACAGTTGATAATAAAACTTTCAAAGGATGATAAACGACAGACGCTCACTTTACGAAGCATTTTAAAAGTTTTGAATATGATGGCGGATGGATATAGGAGCAGAGGAAGACAGAAAAATGTATGGATGAACTGTGTGAAAAATGGTAGGTATGTGTGTAAAAGGTGTGAATACTGAGAAGACATTTGACAAGGGAGGGGTGGGGAGAGGGGGAGGGGAGAATGGAAAAAGAAAACATGTTGTGCCGTGGCCACTTAGGTGGGATAATGGTAGGAAGATGATGATAATGCTCACCTTACGAAGCATTTCTTCGAGCGAGTCCATGTCGGCTGAGGCGGGCTCGCCTCCCGCGCTGCCGTTTACACCGTTGTTATTATTCGTCATAGGTGAGCCGCACCCCACCGTACAACACAGCGCTTCATGTGAACACCACTTATTAACTCCAATATGAACACCACTTATTAATACAAGCACTGTCACTAAACGGTCACGTACATTTGCCGAATAAATCGGCGTACGTAAGATGCACTTTTTTCACAGATCTAACATTTTTCACTATTTTGGTAATTTAGACGAGAATATAAGGAAGACAGTTATTTCTGAAACATTGAAGTTATGTAAAATATTTTCCACGGAATATACCGAAGACGTAATATAATTGTATTTAAAAAAAATGTTGGTGTATATACAACTGCGAAATCGTTAAAAACTCTATCCTGAAGGTAAAAACTATACTTATACGGATTAATTTATTTATATTTATATATTTTTAGTCATTATACCTTTTGTATGTCTTTCTATAAACTTAGATTAATCATCTAGTTTATACCTGAATCTTGAGTGAAATACTAGGGGTATATCTATTGACAAAGAATCCATTTACTACGATGACGCAGTAGCAGTTTAATCAAACGAATAGTGATGGGATCATATGAATCAGTGTAAGAGGTAACACGATAACTACACTTTATCGATAAACTACTTTACTGTAAGATTACATGTTCCTATTCGATTGCTTCCTGATAAAAGATAAAGGCATTATATAGAAAATGTTAGCAAGCGGTTGTTAATTACACTTGGTAAACCATAGCTTTTTACAAAAGTTCCGAAAATTAACAAAATTACGAATAAAGTAAAAGTCGACATTCAAAATCGATCAACCTTGAGAGGTACTGTGGATATCTGGAGCCAGATTCAGAAGATATATTTAGTATAGTGGTAAATCCTGTTGGATCTTTATTTTTTTAATAATATAATCGTGCATGAACACGGCAATTAAATTTCAGATTTATCCGAAGAAATTAAATAAACTATCTTTTTTATTAAAGAACATCACATATAATTCAAGTTAAGTTTAAAATAATTTGTTTATTTTAAAATTACAACGTCATGTCAAAGGAGAAATATTGTGAATTTGTTATCGAATCACTTTCGACCGTGAATAAGTTTCAAACCAGTAGAATAGCAAAAAAACTACAAGAGATTTGTTTGTGCATTACTTCTCTACAATAATACTTAAATAATACTTAACAATTCTTTTAATACGATGGTCCGTTAATGAGATACAAAATTTCGAAGTTAAAAAAAAACGAATACAACTTGTATGCAAAATGAAAGATGGTTCAAACTTTACTATATTAAAGTTAGAAAAAAATGTCGTTTCTTAACCCACCCCAATATAGGTATTCTTAGATGTTTTAAGACTAGTTACAAATCTTACAACTATATATACGTCTTTACTCTACTAAAATCATCTCAAACCTTGTCGATTATGTATTTAAATGTAACAGTTTAAAATAATTTAAGAATCGACTGAGTAACATCCCTATTTTGTAGGATGACAAAGGTTACACTGAACAAACAGAGATAACAGACCGTGTGGATCCAACGTGTGCCCTTGCATATATTAGGCGATTTAGACCTTTCGCTAAAGTTAGTTTACATTACATAAGCTGCTTTTGTAAGTCCAAGGTGTAAGTTCAACGTAGCTTTAATTATTAAAAAGGATCTTAAAAACTTTCTCAAATATTTACTGTGGAAACTATTTATTAACTAGAAACAAATGTTTTATTTTTTAAATTATTAAATTTATTACTCTTAATATTCAGTGATGTCAGCGAAAACATTCCTAATTTTTTTTACCTCTATGTATACCTTGACTTGACTATACGTTCGATGCAATGTCTGGAGCTTGCCTTATACGAATATACATATTCGGTACATGATATTAATGTAAACATTCACAAAGTGCATTCGACTTTGGCATCTACAGATCTGTTTGTATGAACGTCTGAAGACGTTGTGATATTTGCTCAAAATGATTGTATTTGCTCAATCCGAGACTAGCTGAAAGGATTAGTTGCAAAATGTTTCTAGAAGTTTCGTAAAATTTATATGATATAACTATATATCATAATAATAGGATAAAAAACCCTAAGAAAATACCTTAAACAGTTATAAATTAATAAATACTAGGAGTTGAAATACGATCAAAAATCATTATTTTTTTAAGATTCAATATAATTGTGGCGTTTTTACCTCTAATCATTGCATTTTTTTTTGTTCTATTACATTAGCTGAGACTTATTTGTATACACGTCAATTTACAGAGAAGAGACCTCTGATACTGCAGTTGGTCTCTTAGAAGCTGATATGATGATGATAGTAATGATTATACTTGTAAGTTTGTTCAACCATTATATAATACTGCAGTAAAAGAATTTTACAAATCGGCGTGTAATTTTTGAGAAAATCGTCCACATACAAGCGAACTAGAGACAAAGAAAATTCTTTTTGCAGTCGATTAATTAGTACTAATAATATTGAAATAGAAATGGCTTTTTATAAACAAAAATAACACAATCCGAAGTTGCCGAGGGGATCAAATTATTTATTTATTATTTTATTAAGACAAATGATTCCACGTCTAGTCGAGACGAGATGCGAATTCCACTGGGTAAACAACGTCATCCCGCTGCCATGAGTCAATAAACTCGAGTAAACTTTATAAAATCTAAAAATTCCACTCGTTGCACGTTAATTAGAAGCTCAGAAAGGTTGCGAAATATTTATTAATACTAGCTCACCCAGCCACGCGTTGTTGTGGCTCATTTATTACGTGTTGAATTAAAATTATGATAAACTATTTTCAAAATGTTTCAAAAAACGTGGTGCCACATATGAGTATATACAACAGTCGGTTCTACAGTGTTCTATCAACAAACTAATTTAAAGCGTCATCTGTTTGAGACTGATGAAATTTACAATTAATAACAATAATCAACATTGACAATAATTTAATTTGTAATTAAAATATATTGAGGCCATTAATCGAAATATAAATCTCTCAAGTTGAACCAAATTATACATAAATGTCAACTTCATGAAGATCGCTTGAGTAATTTCGGAGTTAATCGCGAACAAACATGATGACACTGGATTTTTATATATTAAGATGTTTAACAAGATCTTAGTATTACTTGGCATTAAACAAGATGTTCAGTATGGTGTTGATGTGCAGTATGGTATATGACTGAGCCGAGAAGTTGTTGGTTTGATCCTTGCAATGGACAGACTGTTGTGTGATGAACATGCTGCAATTCAAGCTACACTTATTTTAGACTTAAATGGCTGTTTTCACACATATACACACTTGTGTCCTCATACGTAATAGTAAAATAATAGCTACAATTAAAACTATGAAATTTTATTGCAAGCTGTTCAATGATAGATTAGATAGATCTCGTATTATGAAAATTTATACTTTATATATAATAGGTATTTACTTATGAAATTGCCGTTCTGCAGTACTGGCCATTTCAAATCAAAATAATTTTTGTTTGGCTAAGAATTCTAATTTCAAATTAATTTTATTTTAAAAACATGGAATTCTTTTTCGAAAAGTAGTCATTTGTTTATTGATTAGTGTTACATTTTCATCGCATTTCAATCTTTTTTGTCATCATGGATACGTTAAAAATTCGAGTAAATATGGAATATGAGTATCGTCGTGGCAGCAACGCGGCACAAGCGGCACGCAACATCAACGACGTTTACGGAGCTAACACTACAAACCAACGCACCACCTGTTATTGGTTTGCTCGCTTCCGTTCTGCGAATTTCGACCTGAAAAATGAACCTCGCGGTCGTCCGAAGACTTTGGTCGACAATGACGAATTAAAGGCGATTGTGGAAGCTGATGATACACAATCTACGGCTGAATTAGCAGCAGCTTTCGACGTTAGCGCCAAAACAATATTGGTCCATTTGCGTCAAATTGGCAAGGTAAAAAAGCTTGACAAATGGGTGCCCCACGAACTCAATGATCGCCAGCGCGAAGTACGCGTCGAGACGTGCCTTGCACTGCTCAACAGACACACAAATGAAGGAATTTTGAACCGCATTGTTACCTGCGATGAAAAATGGATTCTGTTTGATGACCGCAAGCGCTCAGCAAGTTGGTTCTATCCTGG
Organism: Antheraea yamamai; assembly: GCA_036509395.1. Lineage (NCBI taxonomy): Eukaryota > Metazoa > Arthropoda > Insecta > Lepidoptera > Saturniidae > Antheraea > Antheraea yamamai. The sequence continues at coordinate 5,773,591 of AP028441.1, forward strand.
TTCAGCACCTAAACAATGTCCTAAACGAAAACTTACCCCTAGAAAAGTGATGGTCACTGTTTGGTGGTCTAGCGCCGGTGTGATTCATCACAGCTTCTTACCAAACGGTGTGAGCATTACTGCAGATGTGTACTGTGAAGAACTGAGCACAATGATGGAGAAGCTGGCACATCTCCAACCAGCATTGGTCAATCGCTCGTCTCCGCTGCTCCTGCACGACAACGCGTGACCTCATACTGCACAGCAGACGGTATCCAAGTTGCAAGAACTGGGGTTGGAAGTTCTCCGTCATCCGCCCTACTCACCAGACCTTGCGCCTACAGACTTTATTTCCACAATTTGGATAACTCCTTAGCGGGAAAAAAATTCAATAACCGAGAGGCAGTACAAAATGCCTTCGAAGAATTTGTTGCCTCCCGTCCAGCTGATTTCTTTAAGAAGGGCATCAATAAACTGCCACTGCATTGGCAAAGATGCATTGATTGCATGGGTGATTACTTCGATTAATACAAATAAAAAATACATGAAAAAAAATCGTTTAAATTTTTTCATACAAAACGGCAATTTCATAAGTAAAGACCTAATATTTAACTAAATAAGATGAAATCTTTTTTTACATTTATTATAGGAGGCAAAAGACCAGGCGGGTCACCTGATGGTAAGTGATCGCCACCGTCCATAGACACTAGCAACACCAGGGTAGTCGCAAGTGCGTTGCCAGCCTGTGTTTGGGTGGAGGGAGGAGTGGGGGAAAGGGGAGGGGGAAGAGGAGATGGGCCTCCGGCGCTCTCACTGACCGAACAAAACGCAACAATTATTTCACGTTGGTTTTCTGTGGGTCGGGTGGTACTACCCCGGACGAGCCGACTTATTCATGCTGAAACCAGTAATAGCTACAGCGTCGCTCTACCACCTACAGAAATCCCTTTACAATAAAACTATGTAATAAAATAACTTGGCAATTGAATAATTAAACGTGAATTTGTAATTTTTTTTTATTGTAGCACAGCAAAGCGACTGTACTGTGCCTGATGGTGAGCACAGTGCAACCCAGAAACAATGGCGACTACCGAGAGATGCGCTATCCCTCGCCGGTCGCCGCTGCCATGCCAGACTACATATTGTAATATAAATATTGTAGCCCAAATTGTTCATCTTTTTGCGCGATTTTGCAAAAACTTTCTTTCATACAAATCTTGTCCTGACAGTTACAAACACAATTTGCAGTGATGCGCTTACACATATTCTTTTTTATTCATATAGATATTTCGTGTTTTTTAAGACTTCAATTTTGTGTCGCTTGGACCACAGACTAAATTAAAAGAAAGATTATTAATCAATATTAATAATTCCCCGCATCCTGCTCAAATAGTTATAACCGGAGTATATCATTACTAGCTTTTGTTTACGGCTTCGATGACGTTAATGAGAATTTGTCCTATCTCGGGAATAGTACATTTTTCTTATGAAAGGTACCTAAAGCCTTAAATTTTCAGGATTATGCGGCTAAGTAATTAGCTCTTGAAAGCGTAACAAACAAACAAATTCATTGTCGTATTTATAAATAATATTGGCAAGGATTAGGAATAAACTAAGCACATATCATAATAAAAAATAATCTATCAGTTTTAATAACCTTCAGTGTTATTTCAACCCACACATTAAACAATCTAAAATCTAATAACGATACGGCAGAGACTTATTTCGAATGACAATATAAACTTTAGCTTAATTGAATGCAATTCTATAATTACCACAATCACCGCCTCAAGGATTCGAACCACGCTTTATGCAAACACACTCAAAGAACTCGATAAGCGTTCATTCAAGTTCGCCCATTCATCGACGCCTACATTCAAACACTCGCTTAACACTAAGGTTATTATTAAAGAGCGGAAATTACTATAGTTATTTATGTATTCTGTACAGTAATTGTTATTATGAAAAATTACAATTATGTCATCCTTATTCCTTACTTCTTTACTGATATCTTCTATACATATAATAACAATGTAAATCTAACGTGTCTGTACATTTTCGATTTTCGTGAAAATTTTTATTGCAGGTGTCTAGGAATAAGTAATAAAATACATTTTAATCATTTTTAGAAATGTGTGTCTGTTTGTATGAACACGCATCACTGCTAAAGTATTGGGTTCACAATAAACCCTCAACAAGAAAATCATAAAGCATATCCTCGGGAGTAACTTAGTGTTTGTTTCATTAAAATCAGTCCACTCTATCAAAAGTTATTGTAGTTTTAATGCCGACGCGGCGTAAGTACGAGAGAAAAGTGCACAAGTACATGGACTTAATACATTCAGATGACTTTATTAATCACTGTTTTATACATAAATTTCCACGCAGACGACGTCGCGGGCACAGCTAGTCTATTATATATGCGAATTTCAGTTTGTTTGAACCACACTGTCATGCCTAAACTACTGGACCGATCATCATAAAATTTTGCATACACGTGGTCAAGGGTACAAGAAATAACGTAAGGTACATTTCACCCCGAAAAAAGTAAACTTCCCGGAGATTGTTCAAAGTGACATTAATGTAAGCGGAACCGCGAGCAAAACTTAATCAATACGTAATCCGTAAGTAATCCTATTACATATTTTAAGTTACCTCTGTTAAATTAGACAATTACTTCTTAGACTTTATGGGGGGGTAGCGTAATGATATTTAGTTTATACAATAATACACTCAAAGATCGTTTTCTACCTGCTAGTAAAAGTTTCATCAAAATCGGTTTAACAGATTCTGAGATGAGTCAAGATATACAGACACTTTCATAGTATTTATATGTAGTGTTATTATAAAAAATAATCTTTTTAATTGGTAAAAAATTTCACTCGTGTTAATGTAAATTTGACCAATCCCTTGGAACCAACACATTTTCTTGTAGATGAAAGTTACGCTATATCCTTTTCTGTACTCCTTATAATATATATGTGTAATGAATAACGTATATTCGGTCAATAAGGGAAACTAATTAACATTAACATTGTATGCACTTTGACTATTTATCCGAGCAGAGCTTCACCTTACAATAACTTTAACATACGACTGCCCCCCTGTCGACGACGTCTTGTCTTTTATATGCCAAACTCTAATAGTGTGGTGCTAGTGTTTAAATCAATTGAATATCACTTTAGTTAATACAAATATTATAAAGGCCATATCGGATCATTAAAATTATTTACATAAATAGAAAACATGACATATGTAAAATGCTGATGATCATCGGTTGAGTATCGCATTTATAATGTTAGTTAGGATATTAGATACGTAGAAGGCCTAATTTAAGATTTCAGTGTTTTCGGAAAAAAAACACGTTAAATAATCTTGAAGATTTGAAACCATTTAGTAAGACATATAATGGAGTATCAATTAATTAAGCTGTTTTTATTATTAAATTTTGTATTATAGATAATTGATGCGTATGAAATATCGTGTGGTTTATTTGTAACTAGCTGTGTTCGGGACTCCGTTCGCGTGGAATGTAAAGTAAAAAAACAGTGACTAATGAAATCATTTGAATATATTAAGTCCATTTACTTATCTACTTTTCTCTCGCACTTAAGTTGCGTCGTCATTAAAATTACATTAATTTTTGATAAAGTGAACCGATTGTAATGAAACTAAGACTAAATGTTACTCCAGGATATGCTTTGATTTTCTTGGTGAGGTTTCATCGTGAACGCAGTACTCTAGCAGCACACCTGCAACAATATTTTTCACAAAAATGGAAAAAAAGTACAGACACGTTAGAATTATATTCTTATTATATATATAGATTAATAACAAATAAGAAAATGCAAATACTACATAAATACATATGGAATTCCAATTGAGAAAGATATTTATTAATTATAAAAAAAAAAAAAAAAATTGCAAAATTGTCATTTACACTAAAAAAATACATCGTGTAAGGAAAGCTTAGTTCAACGAATTCGATTCAAATTATATAATTAATTTTAACCAAAGTGATTATTGATATTTAATATGAAATAAATGCAAGATAATTTATTGTTGCGATCAGTCGCAATCCGTGTTTTCGACGCCTTAACACTGCGAGGTCAGTCAGCCTCAAGCGGACACCGAACGCGTGTACAATTGATATTCAATCGGCATACAAGTCGTCTGCTAGTAATGCCTTATGTAATTTGTTACATTCATATATGCAGCGGAAGGCGGCTCAATGAACGATTTATAGCCTTTTTAAACACTATAAAAATATAAACAGATTTCAGGTAATTCTACGTTTTCAAAATGAAAACTTGTTTAGCCGCGTTGAGCGATTTTTGGTAGGTGAAAACTTAAGGATTCGCGTCACCGATGACCTGGACTTGCTCTTGATGCTAGCTCGATATATTATTTTTACGAATCTAACTTGATTATATTCAAATATCCTATAAACACTTCGATGCACCGAAATACTACAAAAGGTGTATATTTATTGTGTTTGGCAAGGACTCTGTAAATTCATAAAATCACATATCTATTTATTTTAATACGTGAAGCGAAAACTTAGTATCCCTTTTTAAGCGAATTGTGCGAACGGATGAACGTGAAGTTTGGCACAGTTAAATTTTATATAGAGGAGAAGTACATAAAGATATTTTAAAAATATAATATGCATTCACAATACGTTAAGTATATTGAATTAAATATTACACACACTACTGCTTGAATGACACACAGCATATACACAGATGTAAATGAAAAAACGTTTCGCCATCCTCCATTTTACTCTTACGTTCCAATTACCTTTTTTCAGCCTACATTCAATATTTTTAACATGACTTACGTTCCCGACCTTACATGCCCTTTGAAATTAACTGGTCAAATAGTAGATCAATTTTATAATAAAATAATATATAATATTCATAATATACATTAATAATTAATTGATAAATAATTTATCTTCCACTGAAATAATTATTATTCTTTTTGGTCTTATTGAATGTAATAATGAATTATGATTGAATTTTGACCACTAGTTGTTTCTAATTATATTCATTACGATTGCAATTTACAGTTACTATATACATCTCTCGATAAATGAGTTAATTAGCGCAAAATAATTATTCAAATAAATTCAAAGTTCCTGGTTTAGCGGGTTCAAATATACACACCGATATTAGTATGCACTAGTGTACGTTATCTAGTTTTATATCGTATGAATGTGTCGTGTCATACATACACTGTAATTAAATTGAATATTTCCAGTAAAAAGATAATATCCCGAATTATTACTATTCGAAGAACATACGTAATAACATCGACAATGAATAATGCATAACATTAACCTGCGGATGCGATCGCACTATATCCTGTTCGCACGAACACTTGTTCAAGGGAACTTGTAATTGTTATTCAATCGATTTGATGTAATGAAGTGTTAATATATTGTTTATACTCTATAGGCTTTTAGCGTATATTCACAAGTTCATCTCGTCTTCTAGTAGATTATTACTGCCATTGCCGAGTAAGTAATGATATTGCAAGTTTGTTGCGATCGTGTCAATGAACTAACAAGATGGTGGCCGTCTTGTTAGAACTTTCCAGGGAATTTTTGTGGCAAGTCAGAATCCATGCCTCGTGGTATTATTTCCGATCCACTTGTGCACAATAACTGAACTATATTACGTAAATACCACCAATATTGCAAAATATTGAGCCAAATAGCACAAGATTATGAATAAAATATTAAGTCCACTACATAACATTCCAAGATTCCGCCAAAAACTCCCTTCATCTAATGTTAAAAGACGGTATAGTCTAAGAAGGTAAACACGCTAGACCTAGGCGAGGACTGGCTCCCAAGTGCAGCTACCGGAACACATCAACAGGTGTTTGGGGACAGGTTTTCAATTTGAGTAGTCAGGTGAATTTAGAGAAACCCCTACCAAAATGCCACGTTTCCAGTACGGTATTTTCTTTCACCGACAACTCTCACTAAGTTGCAACGATTTGAACATACGTCGACCGACACGGTGTCCTAAAACTCGATCAATTAAGCCATCGTCGCTTCAAAATCGCTTCGAATATACCACACAATACTATAATAAGCAAATTTTTTTAAGTATTTATAAAAAAAATACGATTTTAATGTAACTCTGAAAATTCATCTTCAAATGTAAGAATATACTAGAAAAGTGTTATTTTCCTGAAAATATTTAAAAAAATAATAAACTTATTTCAGCAAACAAACGAACTCTAACAGCAAATTCAGATTAATTAAATTCACAATAAGCCAATTTAATTTTGTCTAGTTTATGACCTGAAATATTTCTGATTGCGACCATATATATTGGTATAAGATGACTAATTTTCATATTAATTTCTATGAGGAATCATAATCCTATGATTTCTATGAAATCATTTTTCGTGTAGAACCATTGAAATTTGTCATTGAAAACGAAACTCAGCTTTCAAACTAATGAAAAATACTTTCAAAACAAAACAAAATACTTCCGTAGTATGGAACAAATATGTTGCAGAAATGCAACGAAAGTTCCCAACGTCGCAATTAATGTTCGTGCAGCAGAAGTTTCTTGAAGAGATCCTCTTCAGCTGGAACTTTGTGAAACGAAATAATACGTTCACTAATGTACTTTCCGTCTGTATATATTTAATACTTTTCATCATTTGTGTACGCTAATTTCATAAAAAAGGTCTGACTGGGGTATTAATCTGCTACGTATGTGATAGAAAAGGAAACCTTACCATGCGATGCGGATTCCAAAATCTTCGCAGATTGGAAAGAAACCCAATAGGGATCGATACATAGTTGATGATGAATGCAATAAATAATTATAATCGTATTAAATGGAATACAAATATGTTCGTAATATATACTGATATTATAAAGATGGAAAATTTGTTTGTGTAGTTGAACGTGCTATTCTCAGGAACTACTGGTCCGATTTGAAAAATTCTTTAAGTGTTAGATAGTTCATTAATCGAGGAAGGCTATAGGCTACGTATTATCACGCTAAGACCACTAAGTGAGGGGCACCAATGGAGGCTGTTTCAAAGTCGGGTTTTTTTCCTTTTGAGAGCTTTCACTGCGTGTTAGCGTCAGCCCAAAGTAACTATTCCACGTGGACGAAATCGCGAGAACAGCTAGTTGAATACATAATTAAGCAGCTGTTTCATCATTCTTATACCTCTGTCAAATAGATGTTTGCGCGCTGGCATAGCAGCGACGACAGCCGACAGATTATGTTCCGATGTATATAGTTATGTTCTTTATCTCGTTGTTTTTGGACTGCATTGTCCTTACTATGAGTTACATTAAATTGCCGTTAGTTTCTCGTGGTACAATTAAAAATAAGTCGAGACCGTCATAAGGACTACCGAAAGAAGTGAAGACAGAAACCACTGGTATAACTGTGTTATTTTTTAATTATTAAATCAATTATAGTCCGAGTTATTTAAATTTCTAAATTGACAGTATTAACATTAGTCCACTTTTCACACCTATTGGCACTCCGAGCAATAATTATTATATGCATTTTCATACAGGTCTTTAAATTAATAAAACATACGTCGGGTTGCACTAGCTCAATACAAAATATCAATATCAAATGTACAAGGCCGCTATACTACGCATCGCTAGTCGCTAGTCTAGTTACGAGGATGACAAGGTCATCGATGACGCGAACCCATAAATTTTTCGCCTACCAAAAATCGCTCAACGCGGCTAAAGTAATTTTGACTTCAAAAAATTCTGAAATAAGTAATTATGTCGAATTGGAAAATATATAATGAACGTAAAATGGACGCAGTATAACTGAATCACGCTGCCGCAACGTTCATAAAACAATTAAAGTTAATTGGGTAGAGGGTTTTTAAGCCGTAATGATGCAGACACTCTCATATATGAAACAATTTTAATTAAAAAGAATTAAACAATCTGTTAAGTAAAAAGTTCTGATTTCAAAGCCGCTATTTAACCACACTCACGTCCGTCTTTTCGTGTATACAGTAGACTTAACAGGGCTACCAAGTGAGAATAATGTGACTTACTGGTAGATACCTGGAGGTAGACTTGCTCTTGAGAAATGATGATTAGTAAAACAAGAATTAAAAAGTTGTATGTACTAAGTTGTTGTGCGTTTTTTCGCCAAACTCAGGGTTATTGTGAGAATTGTCACTCACTTCGAAAGAATTCTAGTTTTGAGCACTCATCGCGTATTTACCTTCTATTATAACTTCGATTTGCTTTTCATCTTCTATTTATATGGTATATCTATACAGATACGATTAATCACACGCTTAAATAAATGTAAATGATTAAACGATTAAAATGATAAGAGTTCATGTGTTGTGCGTGGATCACGCAAAAACTACTGGGTAGATTTCGATCGATAAAATAAATTCACCTTTAGACGGGGCTGCACTGTCTGTATCGTTCAATTAATCATTTTAAAATGTATTAATACTAGCGGGCCCGGCAGACGTTGTCCCGCCCTGATTATGAAAAAATCCTTGACAAATTATATACTAAAACGTTCCTCATGAATCACCCTATTCACTGGTGAAAACCGAATGAAAATCCGTTCGGTAGTTTTTGAGTTTATCGCGAACAGACAGACAGACAGACGCGGTAGGGGACTTTGTTTTATACTATGTAATGATAACATAGTAATTTAAGCATAGATCATCATAATGAGTATAAAATAAACTAGAAAATTAATATTAAACCGATTTCAGCAACAAGTAAAGCTAACAGCGAATTCATGACAGCGAGCCGACTTAATTTTGTCAAGTTTATTACTCGGAATCTTGCTGACTGCGAGCATATAAACTAGATATAAAATGTCTAATTTTTATATTAACTCTGTTGATATCACATAACGACGACATTCGTGGGGATCGCTAAATTTTATCATAAAATTATTTAAAGTAAATTCTTTCCGAAAAATTATTCGACCGAATCTCTTATTAAGAATTTATAGTTATTAACTTTGAAACTATTATTGAATTCGTATTTAGTAATCTTTTTATCGTTTTTACCTTTGATATTCCGACGATTCAAACCTAACTTAACATCTTATTTTAAAATAATTTTCGTTTGTAGGTAAGTTTATAACGTTATTTGCAGTTGCTCACTTTTTTAAAATATCACTATTATTTATGTGTCAATATGCATTCCTATTTTGTTATTTTTAAAAGGATTTTATTATATCACGAGAATAAATGATTTAGTTGGCTTTATTGCGGATTTTTTATGTAGTTTTTTTATAACCACTTACCTCTACAAGTATTATCTATTTTACGTTACCTCGACAAATGCTATTACAACTATCTATAGTACCCATGGGAAAGCGTAATAATTTGCAGGTTTATGTAAACATCCTTAGGTGCAAACAAGTACAATTCTGACCACAATTGGTCCAGTCTTCGCGTACGCTAACTTAGCCCAAACAATCACTTTAAAGTATACAATTTTTATTTATATTTAAATGTATAGAAATAAATGACATATCAAAAATGTCAGAATACAGTTATAATTAACTAGCTTCTGCCCGCGACTTCGGCCGTGTGAAAAATAATTACTTTAGACTGACTCTAACTTTATATAGTAGGATAGTAGGTTCAAGTGTTATGTCAAGCGGGTCTTAATACATAAAGGTTATTACAGGGTGGATCAGTATGTGAACGATAGCGTCGTCTGGAAGTGACGCCTCTCTCTGTGCAACCACTAAAAACGAATGTAGCCTTATGTGTCTATTGTTGTAATAATAAAAAAAAATATGTTAGTTATTATGAAAAAATAAACCAGATCGAGTTTCTTGCCGGTTCTTCTCGATGACTGGGTTGTTTTCCGAACCGGTGGTAGTTTTGACGTTCATAAGTGCCTTCTCAGGGCCTAAATTGAATAAAGAGTATTTTGATTTTGATTTTGAACTCGCGACTTCATTTACGTAGAAGGTGAAAATATGGTCTTACTATAAATATGGCCTTAGCGTGATGATATAGCATATAGCCTTCCTCGATAAAGGACCTATCTAACACTGAAAGAATTTTTCAAATCGCACCAGTAGTTCCCGATATTAGCAAGTTCAAGCAAACAAACTCTTCAATTTTATAATATTAACTAGGGGGCCCGGCAGACGCTGTCCCGCCCTGATTATAAAAAAATCCATGACAAATTATATACCAAAATATTCCTCATGAATCACTTTATCTACTGGTGAAAACCGTATGTTCAGTAGTTTTTGAGTTTATCGCGAACAGACAGACAGACAGACGCGGTAGGGGACTTTGTTTTATACTATGTAACGATATAGAAGTATAGATTAATTTGCTTTGTAACTTACTATATCAGAAATAGCTGTGCAAGATGACTGCGAATTACATTATGTCAATCACATTGAAAATATTTCGGAGCAAGGAAGTTTTTAGCAAGATTTGTTCATGATGGGGCATCTATTCATTATTCATAATTTTGCGTTATTTGACAATACATCGTGTAATGTTGTTGGTATCTTGCATAATCTCGCTTGGTTATTATGCACAAGTGGATGGGAACTAATAACACGGTACATGAATTCTAAGATATTACAAGAATTCCCTGGAAAGTTTTAACAACGAGCTCATCTGTTTGTTGGAACACCGAAATTATTACACGATACTTTGGAATAATTACATACTTGATAAAGAAGATAGGTTACTAAAATAAAAGGAAGAATAGAGAATGACAATCGAAGAAAGATGAAGAGCTCTTAAAAAAGTGTCAGTTATCAATACATATAATAAGAATGTAGACCTGGAGTGTCTGTACTTTTTAGATTTTTATGAAAAAGATTGTTCGGGTGTCTTTCCAAGTAAAATACATTCAATCATTTTTTGAAATGTCTGCCTGTTTATCTGTATGTCTGTCTATTTGATTGAAGACACGTCACTGCTTAAGTACTGTATTCGAGATAAAACCTCCAAGAAGACCATAAACCATATCCACGAGTAGCGTTTAGTCTCGGTTTCATTAAAATCGGTTCATTCTATCAAAGGTTATTGTTATTTTATTGACGCCGCGACTTAAGTACGAGAGAAAAGTAGATAAGTAAGTGTACTTAATAGAATATATTAATTTAATTGATCACTTTTTTTTTACATTAAGTTCCACGCGAACGGATTCTCGAACATAGCTAGTATATTATATTTAGGTACATTTGTTTTACTCTAAAAAAGGCAAATGTACTAACCTTTAATATATATATTGGCAAGAAGATTTAAATAAATTTTCATGTTCATTATAAAATACCAAGTTAATTAACCGGAGACAAACCGATTCGCATTCGAAATATACAAATACTGTGTACAAAATGTTTCATTTCCGAATTTATTCGTTCGTAACAAAGACAAAAGCTTTAATGGCGGCTCTCGGGAATTTCATCGCAGAATGTCGAGATGAATTTACGTCAAACGTAAAATATTAGTATTTCAGAGAAATTTTATGACAAAAGACCAGTTCTCGATTTAACAGGAGTATCATTGAATTTTGTATATACGCAAATATTTAATTGTCCGAATATTTAGACTTCCGCATACCCTAATTGGTGGTCTTTGATGTTCAGTCTTTGTTCTTGTTTGCTTTTTACGAAAATTGAATGTTGAAAGTATACAATTCTTTGTTCGAGTATATCAACAATAGGATAATGTTTTGATTATATGTGTGTGTATGTATAATTTTTTATATTATTATATGTATATTTCTATATGTATGTATGTTATCTGTTTGACATTCGTTGTAGCGTGATCAGCTTAATAAATTTGAATTAATAAAATGTTAATAACGATTCGTGTTCGTTTTGTACTTGATTTGGGGTATAATATTGAAATATAACGTCTATGAATCAATAAAGACATGATTTTTTTAAATTAACAGTTCCTACTCACCAATAAAATGGACAACCCGTTAATTTATGAAAAAAAGATAGGAATAAAATAATAAAAAATATAAAACAACTATTTTGCAATCTAAATCTTAATACTATCTTTCGTCCATGGCTTCGCTCGTATCAATATAAATTTGACCTATCCTTCGGGAAAAAAACTTTTTCTGAATAAATAGGTACGTATGTCCTTTTTTGAACCCCTGACAATACAACGTAACAAAGAAACAAACTCACATTCTCATTTATAATATGTATTACTTAGGATTTGGATCATTTACTTTTAAGTATGTATGCTTATAGATACTACGTTTATATATTTGACTTGTAAAATAGATAATAAAATACACTACCACCCAGTCAGAGGAAGGTTTGCAAAAAAACCCCACAAACGTCAATCATAAAGACCGCTGATATATCTGTAAATATCCATCAAACAGACAGATAACACAGTATATTCAGCAGCATCCCTTCAGTTTGTACAATCGACGAATAATTAAATTGAAACATACCATTGTTATCATTCTTTTATATCGACGGAGAGAGGAAACTGCTATTTTACAGGGATGAAAAAAAAGTACCGGATCAAAGGCAAACACAATGGTTTAATTAAAATTTATATAAAAGGACCAGTCCGGACAAAAAGGGGTTTGTTACCGCTCCGATAGGTAGGCGCTGTTTTTTTCCCATTGTTGCTGTAAAGAGCATAATAGATTAGGCATAGTTTGTTAGGGTTTCCGTTACGGAAAAAGGAACCGTGTAGTTAAGTGCTGTCCGTCCTACTTTTAAAGGGCTTTCTATCTTTCGAATCATAACCGTAAGACTGGTACTAAACTAGCTGATATCCACGACTTCGTCTGCGTTGTTTATTATCTAACGGAAAACAAAAAACGGAAAAAAAATTGTAAGCAAAACATACTTTATTCATAAAATTTCTATGTAAACAATATTATCCGTTTAATTTGCTCTCTCGTGTATGCGTACCATACCGCTTACCCCACTTTATGCATAGATGAATGCGTAGTGCTTATAAAAGCTGCAGTTTCGTAAAACTATAATAACATTTTTAATGAAAAAAAATAAATGTATAGTCAGTTTTTTTTTAATGAGACAAACATTGTCATGTGCTGATCTGGTTTCTGAATTTTAATTTGTTTTACTCTATCGTAAGTTCGTCGAAATAAATATAGTTATAGATCAAATTTTTGAGTAAAATAGTTGATAAATATCTACCAGTGAGATTCAAGGTAAGTCCAACGAAATAAAAGAGAATAAAATTTATTTTACTAATTACATAAAACATTCGCAGGACGAAACATTTGGTGCGCCAGTTCTGCTGGCAAAGTTTCGCGATCTTCTTTTATATAAAATCCGTGTAATCATTGTTCAACGTTACCATATTTATAAAAATACGGTGTACATCATTCTTTTAAGCAGCTCCTAAGCAGCTTGACCCACTTTGTTTTTTTTTTTTGTATTTATGGGATCATTTTTTTTTTATGTCATTGGAGGCAAATGAACAGGCGGTTCACCTGATGTTAAGTGATCACCGCCGTCCATGGACACTAGCAACACCAGGGGAGTCGCAAGTGCGTTGCCAACCTGTGTTTAGGGGGAGGGGGATAGGATAGGTAGGGGAAGGGGAGAGGGGAGTTGGGCTTCCGGCGCTCTCACTGACCGAACGAAACGTAATAATGCGAGCACCGTTACTTCACGTTGGTTTTCAATGAGAGGGTGGTACTACCCCGGACGAGCCGACCCTTTCATGCTGAAAACAGTAATAGTTTCAGCGTGGCTCTACCATCTACAGAATTTGCATGATACTTAGCAATAGGTAGACCCGGTAGGTGGCGCTTTTGTCGAGATTTAGATTCTATTTCATTCTTCAGTTAAGTTTTTGAAGCGAAAGCTTTTTAGGCGCGTTGAACGGTATTTTTGGCAGGAGATAAATTTATAATTTCGCGTCATGACATGCTACGTAAGTATGACTAGCCGTATTAGGCTGCGCGGCTTGCGTCAGAATAGCGACGTGTAGTATAAGGGCCTGTGTAGATGTTATATTGATATTATGTAGCTCATTACATGTTTCATTGATTAACTTAATAAAAATGTATATAATTATTGTTCCGAGTGCGAATAGATGTCAAAACTACACTAATGTTATGTTATTTCTATTAACATAACATAATGTATGTTATCTTAATGTTCCAATAAACACATTCTGAAATTTAAATATTGTCATTCAAACTATAAATAATTAATATGAAAATGCAAAAGAAAACATATATATTCAAACATTCATTATTTTGAGTTTTCACTTTTGTCGGCAGTCCCTATGACTACCTCGACGATTTTTATATATTCTTTTTTGAATTTCTTACAAAAGAAAGCAAAGGACTACCGACAGAAGTGAAGACTTAAAATAGTGGAATAACTGTGTTCTTTTTTGATTTTATAAATCAATTGTAGTCTGAACTATTTAAATTTTATAATTTTTAAATCGAAATTATTAACATTAATCTAGTTTTCACACTTCTTGGCACTCCGAGCAATAATAATCTATAGTAAAATTATAAAGCTGGAAGGTTTGTTGTTTGGTTGAACGCGCTAATATTAGGAACTACAGTACGATTTGAAAAACTCTTTCAGTATTAGATAGCTCATTTATCGAGGGAGGCTATAAGCTATATATCATCACGCTAAGACCGATAGGAGCGGAACAATAATGAAGAATGTTTCAAAATCGGGCTATTTTATCCTTTTGAGAGGTTCTGCTGCGTTATCCCAAACTAACTATTCCACACGGACGAAGTCACGAGTAGAAGCTAGTAATATATATATATATAGTTTATGGATTAAATAGACATGTAGTGGGTTGCATAAGCTCCATACAAAATATCAATATTACATGTACACAGGCCGCTATACTATATTATAAAAAACTATTGAACGGATTTCCATGCGGTTTTCATTAATAGATAGAGTACTGATTCACGAGGAAAGTTTTGGTATATCATCTATCAAGATTTTTTGTAAATTGGTTGAAATATAACGATAATTGTTAGAAGTGTCGGAAAAAGTCAAGCTACCTGGGAGCTTTCGTCGAAAACGCTGTCTAATCCCTTTAACATATAACAAAGCAATTGAGGATATAAATGACGCAGACGGAGTGGCGGATATCAGCTAGTCAAATATAAAATTCAAGCATTAACATAAACATTAAGTTTCTTAGAAAAACAAAATTGATGGAAATATTAATGTAGGTTGAGTAACGTCAGAAATTGTGTATTTTTTGTTCCTTTGAAAACACTTTAATTGGATCGTCATAAATAATTGATATGGAACGTGGCGGAGTCGAGAAAAATGTTTGAAGTTATTGAAAAACAGAGGGACTTACGAGGGAAAAAAATACGTAGAACGTACAAGACATAATTGGTATGTACATTGTACATATTATATTATGTTAACTGTACTAGTGACTCTGCGCTCGCTTCTTATTATTTTTAGGAATCGCTATTTAGTGTAAATAAACGTCGAGGCAATCATAAGAGCTGCCGACACAAGTGAAAACTCAAATCAATGAAATTTAAACTGTGTTCGCTTTTGATTTGTAAAATTAATTATAGTGTGAATGGCATAATTTGTTAATTGAAATTACTATCATTAGCCTCTCTTTTACATCTATTGGCGCTCCGAATAATAATTATTTATACAGTTTATTAATTCATCAAGCATATGGTGTAAGCAATAATAAATATATCATCATTAGGTGTACACAGGCTCATATACTCAGCGTCACTAGTCTGATGCAAGCCGCGAAAGCGCAGTACGGTACCTAGCGTGTCATGACGCGAAATTATAAATTTATCTCCTGCCAAAAAAATACCGCTCAACGCGCCTAACGAAGTTCTCACTTCAATAATTGCCATATATATTTAAACTGGCTTTTGCTATCTGTGCTATCCTTCAGTATCAATACATAACTTATGAATATAAAATCCTATGTCTTTTTCCGATTCCCTGACAACTTGTGTGCAAAATCTTATGTGAACGGTTAACGGTGTCTTGATTAATTTGAATTTAATTCTTTTTCGTACTTGCTAATAACAATACAGCTGGCCAGATACCATATCCTTTCCACCTTCACTACAGTAGATTTATATGCGACGCCCAACACATCAGACCTTTCTTTGGAATAATACCAAATATATTTCACACTTTTAAACTACATACCGCGTTTTGATATCAATACAAATAGATCATTTGATTTAAATCGCTAAAAATTTCACTGAGAATGACATGATTCAATTTCTTATTTCTTGAATATTCTTATTTATAATAAGCGTTCAATATAATAACGCTTTCCGGGTGCTAATGGGGCTGCCGCGCCATTGCAGCGCCTCTGCGATGTTCGCAGATGCTGATATTGATGGCTTTGCGGCGATCATGCGCAAACGTTGCGCTTCTATCATGCGTCGCACGCGCGACATCCCCAACTACGTGTGCTGGTGGACCGGTGGGAGTCTCCGATGCTGGTTCGCTGGATACGGATACACGCAATCGTACAGTGAATTTCCACTATCACCGGAGGGTCCACTCGGATCTGCCACTTAATGTTATATATATCCTGTGTTCTGTGTTTTTGTTTATAATTTATTTTTCTGTTTTATTATTATTATTAACACTAATTTTTTAAACCTGTAATTGTACCCACAAATATGGATGTAACGATGTAATATCAGCTATTCTGTAATTTCATCTAATGTTACTTTATATTTACACTTTATATTAACCCCACGGGTAATCTTTTAAGATTCAGATCTCAAACTGGTGGATCATATTTTTAAATATCTAGGCATTATTTTTTCATTACACCTATTAACCTACCTAAACCAAGTCGCGGCCACAGTCTAGTATTAATAATAAAAGTTTTAACTATTATACGAGTATTTAACCACTGGACTATCCAAAACCAAAACGGTGTTACTACAAAAAAGTTAAATACGTATTAAATACTTGGTTTAAAAAGGTTTCGAATTAAATGCACCGTCCTCGTCCGGGAAAGTTCCCGTTTCCTTTTTTCGCAAGTCTAACCTAACGTAACCGAAGCGAGACAAAAGAGCAAGATGGCGAACATTCAGCGACCGCGGTGCATTTAATTCGAAACCTTTTTAAAGCAAGTATTCATTACGTATTTAATTTTTTTGTAATAACACCATAAAGGTTTAATTTATACAAACGAATGTATACCTTACTGGTCAACACAACAGACTTTTGGCAGCGTAAGTTTTAAAAAATACTGTATTTATTATAGAATTTGAAAAATTGAACAATAATAAATGATGTAATGTAAAATTATAATAGAAAAATTTGTATAGATAGTTAAAAAATCTTTCAACCATTTTAAGATCAGGTTCTAAAAAAATCAGCTGAGGGATTAACGTCACTGCATTGCGTTTGGGGCATAGTAGAAACTAACAACCAATATCTTTGACTGTATGCAATACGCATTACAGTCTATGCCTACATATACCCCATATACCCGTATTGTATTGTGTCGTAGTGTACAACCAAAGAGGTGTACACACATACAACTTTAGATAACGGCGAGTCTATTGTCAGTGAGTTACTCGAACTGTGTACACCTCGCTGAATGTTAATATATCAAAGCTTACACGCCACAGTATATATACAGTACATACATCAATTTAGCATACTGCGTTATAAATTTGTATTATTATTATTTGATTGTGGTGTCTGTGTTCATATTCCAAACGTGATTCGTATAATTTATAATCATTACACTCGTATAGATAATAATATACAGTACCCGCTGACCCATGTCCACTTCGTTGGGCGGTAAACATTTATAAAAAACTATTTTTTGTGACTTAAATATAAAAGTTAGACATATGCAGTTCCTCGCTTTTTTGTAGGCATTATCAAACTCTTAAACTTTTCTCTAGAACTCAATCATATCTCTCATTGTTAAGGCAGTGTTCGTAAGAAACGTTTTCGTTCGACCGTTTTTTCTCCGACTTACTTTGCAAATCCGACTACCACAAAAAAATCTTTTCATTTTTCGATTTAATATATAGCCCGTGACACTCACAAATAACGTGGCTTTCTATTTATAAAAGAATTTTCAAAATCGGTTTAGTAGTTTCCGAGATAACCCCCTACAACCTCACAAACTTTACCTCTTTATAATATTAGTATAGATAAATGTAATTTTAATAATACAGAACTATGAATATGATCTTTATAGTATTGTTGGCCAATGCCCTATCACCGCATTATTGTTCATTTTATTACATAAATAACTTTTTTTATACTTCGTAGGTTTTAGCGTCTAACAAGAATCTCTAAATCTAGAGGGCGTTTTACTCTCAAGCGCTGTTGCCGGAACACACCGACCGGTGCTTGATGACAGGTTTCCAAACTTGAGGGTGGAAGCTAGCCAGGAGGACTTAGAAAAAGAACTATCACCATGCCACAGTTTCATCACGATGGTTCTGTGTACCGAAAGTTCCGACTGAGTTGCAAGACTTTGAATCTAAATCCCTTGACGCGATGTCCAAACAATTACACAGCACTTACCTCTTCATAATAAAAATGTAATTGTCTTTTCTTTTGTTCTCTATCAAAATATCCCTATGGACGGTGGTGATCACTTAACATCAGGTGGCCCACCTGTTCGTTTGCGTCCTATGATATAAAAATAAAAAAATCCCATATCTACACACAGCTGATTGTAAATATATTCTCACTAGATCTCACAATAGTCCTCTTTTACTAGAATACTGTTCTTGCTATCAGATAATTTAATAAATATTTATAGCACGTCAGTTATAGCGCGGGTAATGTTTCATATTAGATCAAGTGCCTCTTTATTAAATTCTTCCCAAATATAATGTTATAAGAAATTAGTATATTTCAGAGTCGATACTGAAGTGCTTACATAAAATAGATAAGTAGAAGTGTCTAGGATATTACTGCAATGTGATTTAACAGACTTATATTATAAATCAACATATGTATATTACGACTAACTTCAATTATTTTTATTAATTACATCGATTATACGATATACCATACAAATTATTAGGAAACGTATTACAAAGGATATTACGCATTTAAATAAAGCAATTCAACCGAATTGAATTCAATTTTCATTCCATATGAGTTAAACTGATTTTCTATTCTCAAACTGTAATAGTTTGATAGAGCAGTCAAGTTATGCTTATAATGTATGACCTAACAAGCAATATATATAGCTATAAATAAATTTCTGTTGTTCATCCGAACTAATTCGGAAATAACTGAAATCATTCTGACGAAAGTTCTATTGCCAGATGGAGGATTTTTAAAAGTACTATATATGCTAAAAAATATTACACTATGCCAGTTATAAACAACTAGCGGGCCCGGCAGACGTTGTCCCGCGCTGATTATGAAAAAATCCTTGACAAATTATATACTAAAACGTTCCTCGTCAATCACTCTATCCACCGGTGAAAACCGCATGACAATCCGTTCGGTAGTTTTTGAGTTTATCGCGAACAGACAGACAGACAGACCGACGCGGTAGGGGACTTTGTTTTATACTATGTAATGATAATGATAATTACAAAAAGTAACATAGGCGACTGAAATACAATTAAAGAATTTAAGTAATTATGAAAAATTACACGTGAACGAAGCCATAGGCAAAATCTAGTAAGATATATAGTGAAGTAGACACAGAAGAAAAATTTTAAGAAGCAAAAGAAAAAATGAATGTTTTTTCTATCTCATTAGAGTAAAATTAAACTTTTTAAATGAATTCAATCGTGCTCATCAACGATCTATTATGAGGAAATTTGAATAGAAATAATTTCATTTCATTGTATGTATTCTGATGTAGAGTCTAACAAGCGATACAGGATGTCCACAGTACACTAACGTCGGTTCATAGAAAGACAGCGTAAAAGGTCTGTAAATAAATGCGAGCTCGAAACAGAATGTTAATTGATTGCACCCTTAAGTTTATTATTCGTTATGATATATATTTTATTCCTATAATGAAGTGAATAGGGAAGTACATGTACACGATGTACATATAGTTATATATAATTTCTTAAATTAATATATTTCTACGCAAAGACGATAAGTAAGTGTTGTATATTCAAACAATAAAAAATAAATATAAATATTCCTTTAAACATTAAACCCGATGAAGTGATTCGACAATACAATAAACATATTATATAATATTCTCCATCGTATCGCGGGAAGTTACGGCACAATTGAATTTTATAACAGAAATAAAACACGTTTATAACGGTATCACATTCACACGTTCTGGCGTAATTTTTGCATGAACGTAAAACCAAACTTCGGACACTAAAACCCACGGAAGTACAACGAACAAAAACCGGCCTCGGAATCTCACGGGAACACTACTAATAACGACGCAAAACACACATGAAATTCCGCAAGGAAATTATAAAAAAAATACTCGTTGAAACACACAGACAATTACATTTTCGGGGACGAGAAACACATTTCGTATGACGAAAAAAAAAAACACACTACACTCATTAATTAAAATCCGCCTTTTGAAAATTTACACGCGGTAATTCCGTTTCGCTCGCGGAAAAAATTGTGCTAGCCGAAAACGTAGTGTGCGGATTTTCGTAGCGCTCCGTTCGCGTCTACGCGGCGAGCGACCGCGACGGAAACTGAATAGGGCCGTTACTATAGCAGCCGACGGCTACGGTCCGTAGCCGGGCGCTACGTTATAGCTACGGTTCGCTATATAATGATTTGCCGGATGTGCATGTTTTACTAAACGTATGAGATTCTTCGAGGGAAACCTGACACATTTTTCACCATTAAAGTAACTATTCGATTAACAGTATACACAGAGAGAAAATCAGATAATCATTGACGTGCCTAATTTTATTTTATCATAATATTTAATTTTATATCTATGTTTATAGAACGTAAATGTTAATTATAAATCAAAAAAGAAAGTATACAAATTTAGGTAAGTAAAAAAGCCTAAATTAGAGAATAAATTAATCTAATTGCCATACTTTACTGCAACTTATATCTACTACATATTTATTACTACTGGATGCTATAATAGCTCTTTACTACTTTACAAATTTCGGTGAAAGAAAATATCTTGATAAAGCCATAGCATAGTCTAAGCTCGTCTAGATAACTAACATTCTCAAGTTAGAAATCTGTTGCCAAGCACCTAAGAATGTGTTCCTGCAGCTGCACTTGAGAACTAGTAGGACTCTAGGTTTAGCGTGTTCACCATTTTGGACCAGATCTTCATTTAACATCAAGTGAGATTGTGTTCACACGCTATAACCTATTATTGAAGTTATACTTCTTTTCTATTATTGAAGTTACACTTCTTTTGGCGCGTTAGGGAAAAATTATGAGAGTAAATATTTACGATGCGCGCGCACACCGTCACGAAAAACCGACACCCTGAAGTTAGCTATGGTCAACATTTTGTTTCTTTGTATTTGTTGTTTGCATTTCTTTGTATTAAAACTTTCAATGTTATAAATACCTTTTTTCTATTGTTAATGTCGTTTTTACTACAAACGTGAAATAAGGCGAAACATAAAATTTTTGAAAAGATTTTTATCTTGTTACGCCAAAGAAGTATAACTTCTAACGTGTGTACATAGGTACACACACAATTTTTTCTTAAAAAGATCATGTTAATCCAGTTATCTTTTAAACAGCCGAATCCTTTCGACGACATTTTTACTAAAACATATATACGCTTATTTATACGTCTAAATAATTACAAACCTTTACAGAGGTACCTTAAATTCCGTAAAATGTTTGTAAGGGTTCAGTAGTAATTACAAAATTAAAAAAATAAAAGACTGCTCCCTATTAATTAGGATAAACACAGAGTTACCGTGAGATGGTAATCCCTATTTAACGAAACGTAATCGCCAAGACCATCTAGAATATATATTATAAAGGGATCTACTTGGTGGTCATTACTATGACTTAATTCTGCTGGGTATGTTTATCATAAAATTACGTCATAGTCACTACACTTTACCTAATAGACAAAAAGAGACCAGTGAGATACCTACAGTTCGTTTGATTTCGAAATGCGATAAATTAAAAGAGAGTCACTAAGACGGCTTTCCCCCATGTGCATATTTGTCGCTATCGTCGCGAGTACAGATTTTTTTAAATCGTATGGCTAAATACAGTATTTATATTTTATTACAGTCGATTGATTGATTACGCTACTTGTCTCTGCGAGGTTGAATTTATGTGGAACAGTGCAGTGACCAGAAATGTGTTACTCTTTAGCATCACCCGGGGAGTACGTGCAGGTAATGAGAGGTACACTTCCTGCGGACGGGAGTAACATCAGCACCACCACATACCACTTGATTATTGGATAATTACTGCATATACGAGTGATCTCGGAACGCGACACATTTGAGCAGTCGGATACAATCGCCATACCATAAAAAAAGTCGGGGCAGTCATTAGAATCGCCGACAGAAGGGAAAACTCAAAATAATGAAATAACTGTATTCTCTTTTAAATTAATTATAGTCGGAATTATTTAAATTTCATAGTTTGTATATTGGAATTTGTCTCGTTTTCACATGTATTGGCACTCCGAACAATAATTATGTTACATTGTTATACAGTTTATTAATTAATCAATAATATGGTGGGCTGCACAATTTCAGAACAAAATATTAGATATACACAGGCCGCTATACTACGCGCCACTAGTCGAACGCAATACGGTCGGTCACGCTTTACTAGCCTGTCGCTGACGCGAAATCATAGGTTTTCCTCCTGTCAAATACCGATCAACGTGCCTGAAGAATTTTTCACTTCAAAAACTAACAAAGTATCAAGATAATTTAATCCACCAAAATCCTTTGATAAAAATTAACCCAGCATGAAAGTTTACATAGAAATATATACATTTCCCAATAGAGGTCAGTGTAAATGTAATAAAAAATTATTATAAGCTGTCTAGATGCTTAGGTGAGAGTCACGCAAACATTATCCAACGGGTTTTAATAGAGGTTTTATTGGATTATAGACCCGAGCTGAGCAATTATTTATGTTTGTACCGTTTCGTGGAATCGGAGAATCTGCTAACAAAAGCCGGTTAATATTATAAGCTTTGATGTTCCAAAGAAACAAATATAGTCGGTAACATTGGCAGGGTATTTAGACTTTAATTTAGCGGTGGTGTGTTCAACCATCGGATCGAACGATGCCAGTTTGAATCACTACAATGAATCTGGAGATCTCGATGAAGGTAACATATCAACGAATCTATAGAGTACTGAGAGAGCTTTTTTGTCCGTCTATATCATTATGTTGAAAATTTGTTACAAAATACCTAAGGGTTTATTCCGACAGTTGTGCTTGACAACTAATACTCCTTTAGGCTTGATAAATTATATAAATTATCATCATCATTATATAAAATATTTATCATTGTCATCAGCATCAGATACACACGTAGATATAGATCACATCAACCTGTAAAAGCTACTGTAGGATCAAAGGCCTCTTCCCAATTCAAAGTACCGACATAATCACCACACCAGCCCACAATGTTTTAAAACTCAGAGAAATCCACAGTTCTATATTTTCCCACACACGGTGGTACCACGAGAACGTTTCTCAAGTTCAGGTCCCCTTACGATGTTTTCCTTCGCCGTCAGTCGATAGTGTTACCAATTTATATTAGTAAATGTAAGCGATTTCCGAAAAAATCATTGGTATGGCAGACGTTCAGTTGCCGTGCGACCGGTTAAACCACTCGACCACTACTACTTATTTTATATGGAAACAGCTGTATAGCAATATGTATCATATCGTATATTGTCAGAAAAGAATGCCTTAAGCAATATTTATTTACAACGTTCGTGCTACAAACTTGTATATTTCCCGATTTATGGGAAAACTTAGACGGAACTCCAATTTCAGCATAATCGGGCAGAAAACCTCGGACCATCTGTCGCTCAATCACCCGGTTGAGTGGCCAGATGTAGTGACAAATTGCCTCTGCATTAATCATGAACTAATATAGAATTCGATTTCACTGATAGAACAGGTTCACTGTGCTCTAGACAAGGGCAAATAGTGCCAGTAATGTATTAGTAATTTGTATAATATAATTTGTATAAATAATATTATTTATTTATTCCGAATAAAAGTCGGAATTTTTTGAAGTGAAATCTTCTTTAGGTGCGTTGAGCGGTATTCTTGGCAGGAGATAAATTTATAATTTCGCGTCATGACATGCTAGTAAGCGTGACCGACCGTCTGTCGTTGCGCGGCTTGGGTCAGACTATTTTGTATTGAGATTGTGCAGCCTCTCATATATTTGATTAATCAATATAACTAATATAAACTGTATAAAAGTGTATACAATTATTGTTCGGAGTGCCAACAGATGTGAAATCCAGACTAATGTTAATAATTTCAATATATAAATTAGGAAATTTTAATATTTCACACTGTAATTAATTTAGGTAGATGGAGGCTGTAGGTGGTAGAGCCACGCTGAAGCTATAACTGGTTTCAACATGAATAGGTCGGGTCGCCCGGGTTAATACCACCCTCTCACAGAAACACCGACGTGAAGTAGCAGTGCTTGCATTGTTGCGTTTCGTTCTGTCAGTGAGAACGCCGGAGGCCCCTTCCTCCTCCCCCCATCCTTTCCTACACAGGCTGGCAACGCACTTGCGACTCCTCTGCTGTTGCTGGTGTCTATAGATGGTGGTGATCACTTAACATCAGGTAACATACATGGTCGTTTGTTTCCTATGATATAAAAAAAAATTCAAAACAGAGCACAATTATTCTATTGAATTGAGTTTTCACTTCTGTCGACAGTCCCTATGACTGCCTCGAATTTTTTTAGAATGAATTCTTTGTAGTATGTATTTTACTAGCTGATTTGTTGCACCCTGCTATAATTATTATGAGTCTTGAGAAATAGTTGACTTATAACAATATAGATAGCGTGAAAATATTTTCTGTATACGATTACAAGGACATAATAATTTTTATAACGAACGGTTGTGCGCCATAATCCATATGAATTGTCCTATACCGTCAACTAGTAACGTGTTAGAGAGCAAAGGTTCCCAAAGTGTGCGCCGCGGCGCCCCTGGTGCGTCGTACAAAGTAAAGAGGGGCGCAACACTCATCTTAACCTTTCTCCGATAGCTGAACATCGTCATTGGCGAGTACAACATAAACCATTAAATATCCAGCACACAGTGATCCATGTAATAGATGTTTTAATATGTGTATCTATCCAACTGGTATCATTGCACGTATTTCTATCGGCAATATTTATTTCGACTACTATCTAGCTAGGTTAGGGCACCGTAACAGAATACCAAACTTCAAAGTGAGCCTCGAACTAGGAAAGTTTGGGAACCCCTGTGTGAAAGTAATACGGATAGCATTAAAATCGCTCTATAAAAAAACGCTTAGTTATACCAATTTTTATGATCACGAAGCCAGTCTCAGATAAATGAACTTCATCTATATATATAACAGTATAACTGAATTACTGACTGACATCAACACACAGCCCAAACTACTAGGGTCGTGAAAATTTGCATGAGGGTTCCTTATACACTGTAGGTGAGCTTTAAGGTAGGATTTGTGGAATATAAACCCTAAGGTGGTACAAAAGGCGGATGAAGGTATATGAAAATCTGACATATTTCCGTCAATCAGCTATTCTTTTATATATCATCATTACATATTATAAAACGAAGTCTTCTGCCACGTCTACCTGGCTGTCTGTTCGGGATAAATTCAAAAACTATTGAACGAATTTTCATGCGGTTTCCACCAGTAGATAAAGTGATTCATGATGAAGGTTTAGGTATATAATTTGTCAAGGTTTTTTTATTATCATGGCGGGATAACGTCCGCCGTCCCCGCTAATTTAAGAAAAATGATTAATATATAGATAATGCATGCGAGACCGCAGGAAATTGCTATATAGTTTCTATGTATACATAGATTTTACTATGAAAAATATTGTTTGAAGGCATTAACTTTTAGGGCGAAACTTAGTGAAAGAAAAAAAAAAAAATAAAATAAATAAAAAAAATAATATAAAAAAATAAAAATAATAATAATAAAATAATAATAGTAATTCCCTATTTAATTTCAAATCAAAAATTAGTTTTTTATTTAATTAATCCCTGCAGGATTTTTTTTCCTTAATTTTTAAGTTATTCATTATCGAATTGTATTATTTTATTTTCTTCTTAATTTTTTTTTTATAATTCTTTCTTCTACTTTTATTGTTTTCCACATTTCATCTTATGATGGTTAATGCTGTAGTCAACTATAATTAGTAACATAAATAATTTTAAGTTTTTTCCATGTATGTTTTTACCTTATTATTTTTATGTTACTGTTGTTGATTCTTATGATAAATAAATAAATAAATAAATAAAGAAAAATAGTAAACAATGTGTAGAAATTATATATGAATAATTGAATATATTTATATTATAAATATATTTTCAATATTGCTTTCGTTATTTTATTAAGGATTCCGTTAGGTCTTGCCACTTGATGTTAATTAGTGGTGGTGTAACCAACATTAATAGTACTACGGTTTTGTCGAACCGACTACGATATTGGCTTTATGGGCCGTTACAGCTTCACTGGACTAGAGGAGTACAGTCTTGAGATCATTTATTATATACACTTACTCCTGAGGACTCCTCGTGTGTCAGCACATTTTGCCAACCACAACATTCCGGCGAGAATGTAACAATATGTGTACCGCTGTTTTCTCGTCTAATAATCGTGCTTAAATTTGTATTTTGGTCGTAATCTCCTTCTAATCATGTTTAAAAATTCTTTAATAATATAGAAAACGAATAAAGCAAATAATCAATCTATATTTACGACCACTAGTGAGGTGTACTCACATAGATAATCGCTTATATTCTGTCCCATCCTTGACTTTCAATCCATTAGAAGCAAGTACACGTACTCTAATACTTTAATGACATAACAACCCGTCTCTACTTATTAATTCACATGTGCAACTCATCGCCCACAACTTCATTAACCGATAACTTACGGTAAGGTGACCTCTATAAAGTACAACAGAATTTAAAGTTTATTTATAGAACGGTACAGCTTAAATTGCCTTGTAACACTTTAAATAACACTATACCGATGATTAGGATATTAAGTTCAACAGTAGGATAATTACAATTGTTATAGTCATAAATTGTTACACTTGTTTTACTGTATTTTGACATATTGATAGTACTAAACGTGTTGTTAAGCGTAGTCTTTAAAATAATGGCAGACATTAAAAAATCTAGTCCATCATACGTAAGTCGTAACCGTTGCCATACCAGCGTGCTTAAACATGTGCTTGACGAATCCGATGTCATAAAAAGGAAGGAATCCACTTGCAAGGAAACAGTTCTACAACTCCACAATACGGGAAAGACATGATATATGGAACTTCTTTGTTCGCACTGAGATGTAAAGTACTGTAACGCTGTGGCTCCGGGATACAACGTGTGTGCTTCTGTTGTGAAAGGAAGAAAAATGAATTAAACTGAACAGCTGTTCAAAACATGCGCATTGATACAGACGGCAGAATTCTCTCAGTCAAACCAGACATTAAAACACAAACTGAAATTAATTCAATGGTGTACTTTAACAATCACTACATTAATGTCATTTAAAACTAACGTAATAAGTATAAACTTAATTTCCCAACAATATTATAACGGTTTTTTATTATTATAAAGGTTTAGAGAAATAATATTTTAAAAGATTGAGTTGATAAATGTAATACATACACAAACATATATTTATAACTGTAAGGTATGCATGAATGACGTAATGACGCTTAGTACTCTTTGCTGCGGAATACAGGTTACAATGAATATAACCAATTAGCAAATAACAAATAACCAATTACTACTTTGAATGAAATGTTCACGACTAGTGCTAAAATGTCTTATTCCTTGAATCATAAATAATAATTATTTATTTCATTAAAATTACAGATTCAGATACTAATATTATTACAGAATTTAGTTGACAAGTATTCAAGATGCTGATTTACCAATACGACTGCTACAACCTAAACCAGGTAACCCTGTATCTAACCTGAGAGTGTTAAGATCATAACCAATTATCCTGTAAATAATAAAAAAAGCCGAAGTGTAGACAGACTAATAGAACGAGGAAAAATATATACGATACGTATACAATATATGGAATAAAATAAAACGGAATTAACTAACATTTTTCATAGATTTTCTTAAAACAACAATAATGAAAAGAATGTGAAGGAAGCACAAGATATTTTAAACGATAAAGAAGAAAGGCATTGCTGCATTATGTAACCATATGTTATCGGATGATAAATACATAGTGTCAAATATTATACGAGTTAGCGTTGCTGTAGTGTTCGTCTTTGTAATATAGTGCAATAACTATGAATGAGCTCTCGCAATGCGCCCACGCGTGTTGGATAGACCTTGAGTAAATCCGTTGTTAGAATATTTAAGTGATGTGTTGGTGTGAAAGTGAAAGTTTAAGGTTTATTTTTGGCAGTACCTATAACTTCAAGCTATTACTTTCTGGAATGAAGTCAATACTAGCAAAATAAATCTATTAATGTATATTATATTCATTGTAAATCATTCATCAGTAGTCCTGTAAATCTAGCTGTCAAACATTAATAAATAATAGTTTAAAAAAACACGCTTTCATAAAAAATCCAACTAAAAAACAGAAAATAAAATTTAATAAATTTGGATTAAGAATAGTGTAAATTAGAAATAAATGTATATTTTTGTAAAAAGTGACAAAAAAATGATAAAAATACTGATATCTGGAGGTCATTATCATTTTTTTTATTTTCTGTTTTTAGTTGGATTTTTTATGAAAGCGTGTTTTTTAGTTTTTTTTAACTATTATTTATTTTTCACATATATAGAACATATACAACATAGAACACTAAATACAATTTTTTTACAGAATTTTTTGTATAACCTGGGTAAGAAATGAGAAAGAATTTTTCGAACATTCATCGACCAAAGGAGGTAAATAAGGGGTTAAAAATATAATCATTATTAAGACGTCACCGATAGGAAATGCCATTGGGCGGATGATAAAGTGTAAAAATTAATATTTAATAATAATTGTATAACAAGATTTTATACAAATGCGCTTAAAACCTATAATTGGTATTTTTTTTTCAATAACACGTTTCGGCCACCACCAGGACTGAACAAACATGCGAAATTGCAAAATCCTAGATTTAAAAGAAATGGTTCTAATTCAGCTTACAAGATGTGACCTAAACAGACTATCAAACATTGCAAGCTAAATAAAAGCTTGTAATAAAAGTATGAAGATGACACATAAATAAAGACAAACATAAATTAATTTGACATACAGTTAAAACATAGAATTCTATACGTTTTTGAATCTACTCCAATTACTGAGCTGTAATATATAACGAACACATAATTCCGAAACACTTTCAATTGATTTATAATTAGAAAAAGCGCCATCTATCGCTACATATGAGAAGATTATATTTTAAACTAGATGGCGCGATATACTAATATACTTTATACACTGAAATATGATCGAAATGTCAGATAAACTTGCATAATTATTTCGCATATATTTGCAAAGTTATATTATTTGTATCAATAAATAACACCAATTTAAAATGATCAGTGCGTATATATTAAAGTCGATTAGGTCGATATGATGAGGTTAAATTCAGAAAAATATACCATATCGTATTAAGCAATGGATCCTAATCACCATACGCCGTGAGATATGTATGAGCTATCTTCTCAACTGACCTTAAAACCTAAGAAACCAACATTTTTTTATTGTGTACTTAAATCATAAATAACTTCGAATTAATATACTCTGAGCAAAGTAACCAAAAAAAAACAACGTATAAGTTGAAAACCACCACTAGCCAAGCACAGAATCCATTAATTTAATTAATACCGTTATATCCCGACTCCCTGAATGGACTACTCCGTAAACACTACAAACCTTATATCTACAGTTATCGACCGAAAATAGTCCTTACTTCTATTGAAATAGAAGTTACATGAACTACACAATAATGTTTGTTTTATGGGTACAGCGGTTGGCCGGCAACCAAACCAGTTGCATACGGTTTCGCAGTTCAGTGCAATTAACGTGAAAAAATATGAGGACATGTCGCAAAATGTGCCCATTATGTTTACTATTAATGTTAACGAGAACAGAATGTTACAGAATTCTTAAAAAATCACCGTTCGATGTAAACTGATACTTCCATAATAATCTATACTTAATATTATAAAGAGGTAAAGTTTGTGAGTTTGTGACGTTGTAGAGAACGTTCTCAAGAACTACTGATGCGATTTGAAAAATTATTTCAATGTTATATAGCTCATTTATCAAGGAAGGTTATAGGCTATACATGATCACGCTAAGTCCAATAGGAGCGCAGCACCAATGAAGAATGTTTTAAAATCGTGGTATTTTTTCCTCTTGACAGCTTCCGCTGCGTGTTAGCGTTAACCCAAAATATCTATTCCACGCGGACGAAATCGCGGGCAGAGGTTAGTATTACATATATTAAGAGTTTTATTTTTATATCTCTTCCAGTACATTATTTACTAATAGAAGCCCTAAGAAAGTAAATGAGACAAATTTTCTATTTACAGTATGATTATAAATGTAGTGTAAGAGTACAGTGAACGCCTCATATAGCAGGTAAGCGCGGTCCATCGTCGGCTTCTGCGTTACTTACCACCAGGTGAGAAAGAGCAAGCGCTTGCATGTAATACATAAAAAAAATATGTAATAGAATAAAATAACAATGATGATGAATGAATATCAATTTGTCAATTTTGACAATACTTTTGAAAACCTTCGTACTGTGTGTATTTGATTTTAGAAAATGGCTATAAATTATCTAATATTAAAATATAAGTATTATATTTCTTCCTGATAGCAGTTACTTATTTAGCACGAATTCCTTTCGAATTATAAAATATATTGCAATTTGTGTTTTTATAGTAATTTTTAAAATGTACGGAATTATTAATTGTTTTATCAATAAATAAAGAATCCAAATTTGGCATAAGGGTGGAGGTCCCCTGGGCTTATTACTGAGTCCGAGAGATCCCTGTGACAAGCCGTTGCTTAGCAACAGCACGCTTTTATAAATTCCTAATTTCACCCTTTGCCGATCGTTCACTCTTCCAATCATAAATTTCGAATGATATTTGCAGAAACATTATTTATTTTATTTGGAAAAAAAAATTTTTCGACGTTTATACAAGGCTGCTATAGTTTAATGTATCCATCTTGCTTGTATTTTAAGATCGGACTACCGGCTTCGTTACAATTTGAAAATAATTCTTTATCGAATTCGGTTCTTAAACATATGCAATATTTTATTTTGGAATATATTTCATATTAAAAATAAAAAAAAGTAATAAGAAAAAGCAAAAAGATTTTAGCAGAGCGTGGTTTCGATCCACGGACCTCTGGGTTATGGGCCCAGCACGCTTCCACTGCGCCACTCTGCTCTTGACTATCTTTGTGAATTTACCGATCTAGTTCGACATTACTACATTGTGCGCATGTGCGTGACATCATAAGTTTACATTGCCTTATGTATTAAGAATTTAGAATGCCATTCGATAATGAACTTTAAACAGTAGGAGTTAGTACAATGTATCTAAAAAAAATCGGTTTTTTATAATCGACATAACTTTAAAGATATCTTTCCCTAAAATATATTAATGTCGTTATAAATATTTTCGACTGTTCCAATAGTTGCATGAAGTTGAAATTACAATTATATATAAAAATTTTTTTTAACTAAATTTAATTATATTTTATCACCTATCGTGATTTAAAATAAAATATAAAAATTATTATATATACTATTACTACCCACTCTCACCATTATATAACAATTTATATAAGGTCATTTAAAAAAAAAAACAAGAGAATTGCATTGTACCTACAATAATTACCGTACGTTGTAATATACCCGTACAAAGGGACCAAACGTTAAGTAGAGACCGTGACATGTTGTTTTGCACAAAAGCAAGACCACGGTATCACTGTTGCCCAAAATATGGATCGGTTTATTCAACAATGAACAAAGGTAATTACATTGCAGTATATCTCTTTCACTAAAGAGTATTTAACTGTACTGTTTTATTTAACATTTTCTATATTAATAACAAGCGAAGTCTAAACATTTAAGTACCTCTTCCTACTCTATTTATCAACTAATTTTCCTTATGTTTAGTAGCTATTAAAGAGTTGTAGTGTTATCGCTAAAAAACGTTTTAGAAGTAGTTAATTTGTTTTCCATACCATTAAAGAGTCGAATACTTTATTTATAACTAGATTTTGCTAGCGGCTTTGCTCGCGTAAATGTAGATTTGATATATGCCTCGGGGGCAGTACATATTTTTAATTAGGGTTAGTTAGGATTGCATTTTCTATTCGTCATACTTCACGACCGTTACGTATATTAATCTACTTTATGCACTTTCTACTTTGTAATTATTTATACATATTTGAAAAAAAAAATACTCAATAATATTGAAAGTCATAAGATTAATGAATTTAGGTTGAATTCCGATCACTAGTAACACATACTTCACCTTTTCGAGCTTTATACTGTATTTAAAAACAGTAATTCATTACTAACGACTCAGTCTGACTTCATACGAGTGTATTACACAAATGTTGTGGTTTTTTGTTGAGTATTATTTTATCTATGTATATCTTCAACGATATACATTGAAAGAATATACTGTAACATAAAATCATTATCTACATGGAAACTTCGAGATAAATAAAGTATTTAATTAGACAAAGATTAATACTATATTGAATGAAATAGCTTTGAAAATAACTAAATGTTTTTAATGATATGTAAACGATAGAAATTGTTGCTGTAGATTATCTGTTGCTGTATGTATATAGTATATTATAAATGAGAGACATTTACAATCTGAGACTTTTCTTTAAGACAGACTTTATTTCTATGATATACTACTTACTACGTTTTACATTATTTTAATATATTTCATTAAGTTTTGCGAGCGTTTGCAATATAAGCGTTCAAAAATATATTTTACGACTTTATTGTAATCTGACTATCCTCTAGCTTGTATATATATGATATATACTTATTATATGTACATATAACTGATTGAGATAAATTCTCTAAATAATATTGAAAACTGTATTCAAATTCGCCACGCAGTTTACTTGAAGTAGATAATAACACTGACACATTTATTAATAAATTATTTATTTTATAACGTAGCTTCTTAATAGGCACGGCACTTACATTGTCTAATAAAGTGTCTCGATTAGATCAGTTTATGAGGTTATTCTTTTCCTGAGTAAGGCTATTGATAAAGAGATTTAACCGTTTTTAAGATGAATAAATAACAACAGACTAAAGAAAAAGGGGAATAATCAATGATATTTATAGCCTGCGAGGCAATTTTGAGAGCACAAGTTGTTCGAACGAAAAACATCACGCCAATGACGAACAAATCTATCGGGGCTCATGTCGACGGCTTAGGCCCCGCCCCAAGGTGAACAATAGCGAGGCGCGAAAGTGATAGCTATGTAAGGTAGAAAGAAAAGTGAACGGAAACGGATACGCTCTGTCAATATTAAGCTTCTAATAAGGTAAGTATTTTAATATGCGTTTTATTTCAGGTAAAACGCATCTATTAAAAAATCTAGAAAATCAATTCAAAAAATGAACCATATTGAGGATTATATTTAATACTCGTATATTTAAAATTTACATCAAATAAATTAAGACAATAATTGTTCCGTCAGTCATAACTCCGTTCGCG
Source organism: Antheraea yamamai (assembly GCA_036509395.1). Taxonomy (NCBI): domain Eukaryota; kingdom Metazoa; phylum Arthropoda; class Insecta; order Lepidoptera; family Saturniidae; genus Antheraea; species Antheraea yamamai. Next base: position 5,807,468 of record AP028441.1, read on the forward strand.
CCGCAGGATACATGCATCAAAGTAATGTATCTGAAATTAAAGTGGCCGCCCAATTTCCGGGACAAAAATAACAACACCTGTCCCATGGCCGCCCCTAGCGGGTAATGGCGTGAAGATTTATCTCATTTTACATGGAATTTTAATGTAATACGTTGCTCATCCGTGTGTTGTATGTTCTTTGTGTTAAATGTATTTTATAATTTTTTTGTATCTAAACTCTGTACAATGACGTCACTATACCTTTATACTGACAGCTACTACCACTGATAGTAAGAATCTATCGATAATCAGTGGATTATACAGCGACCATATGAAAGAAGTTTGCGATTAAATTAATCAATTAAGAAACAGAATCGACGGATACCTGAAGGTCTACTAATATTATCATACCACCAAGTATATGGTGGTTGGAATTGAACTACTCGGATAAAAGTATACTCTACTGACCTATTACTCCTTAATTGTTGATTACCTCAATAATTTTAGCATATTAAGAAATTATAGAAGATTTTAGTTCCATAATATTTTTTTACAGGCCCTGACTCGTACAAACGCGATTTTAAAATTTTATTAAAGTTTTTAACAGTCCCTATTGTAGTGTATAATTAACTTAAACAGTTGAACTAATGAATAATTACGTATACATATTCATGTTATGTCTATTATTTAGTGTGTGTGATAAGTGTGCTATAGGATCCTCAAATGAGAGCAACTGGCAGACAAACGTCCGGATTGGAGAGCTTTGATTACTACAAAGATCGAAAGCCTTTGAAAGCCTGTCCACTGACGGCAGTATATTACATGTTCTCGCGTGTCAGTTATGTCGACACACCTTCCAGACAAAGGTTGTCTTCATAAGCTGGAGTGGCTACTACAGAGCACATTAAATTTGAAGCTGAAATAATCTTTGCGGCTGAAACCGATCAGGGCTTAACATGGGAAAACTATTTGAAAGTCTTTTTATTATGGTTTACAGTAATTTAATTAAACAAATCATGTCTAGAAGTTAAACGATAATAATTAACGATATTTTTTTTAACGTTTTTTATTTTTTTTTAACGTACGTTATAAAATACTAGCTTTTGTTCGCGGCTTCGATAGCGTTAATGTAATTTTATATCCCTCGGAATAGTTTTTTTTTATTATGTAATGTATGTTATGTTTTTTTTTAAATATATTATAGGGGGTAATCGAATATGTGGATCACCTGATGGTAAGTGATCACCACCGTCCATAGACAGTAGCAACACCAGGGGAGTCGCAAGTGCGTTGCCGGCCTTGTAAAACGTGTTCGCAGAATTTCATGATAATAGGTTAAATAATTCACACGTAAATATATAACAAAGACACAAACAAACTAACATTCACATTTATAATATTAGTAAGGATTCTGTCATCACACTATAACCTCCTAAAGTTTTCCTTCATCATAAAACCTTTGCAGTTAGTTCTTTGTAGTTAAGTTTGTTGAAGAAATCAGACTAAAGTCGACCGACACTTTTATTATTCGAATGTGGAAACTTATCTAATTATTTTGCTGTAATCTACTTTTTTTATTATTAACTTTTTACTGACGTCATTAACCTCGAACCTACTTAACACGTTGACTGCCACGGGACTTTTCACGAAACTAGCCTGGGACGCCATTTTGCTTTAATAATATTTTGTTACAATTAATGGTAATAATAGTAAATAGTATTGTAGTAGTTCCAAAATGTAGTTTTTGGAAGAAAAACATGGTACAAATTATTTCGTTGTTTGTTTGTAACTTAGTGGTTATATTTGATCTGCAACAGAGAAGTTGATTTTTTTTCTCTTTCTTGAAGCCTCCGACTTAAATACTTGCTGGTAGCTGTACATATATGGCAACTAAAGAAGGGATGAAATAACTCGTAGTGGTCCTCTTCAGCAAGTTCACAAACCATAAAATCTCGTTGTTAATATAATAGCTACAGTTCAGCATATTGAATTAAAGTAATAACGCAGATAGACCGAATGGCGCGGAGAGGGTTATCACGGTATAATTAATATGGGAAAACCGCAAGACAGGTATTATATTAGCTGTTCCCGCGACTTCGTCCGCGTGGAATAGTTACTTAGTTAACGCTAACATGCACCGAAAGCTCTCAAAAGAATAAAAATCCCGATTTTGAAACATTCTTCATTGGTGCTCTGCTCCTATTGGCATAGCGTAATGATATATACCCTATGTCCTTCCTCAATAAATGTGCTAACACTGGAAGATTTTCTCAAGTCGGACCAGTACTTCCTGAGGTTAGCGCGTTCAACCAAACAAACAAACCCTCCAGCTTTGTAATATTAGTATAGATAGTCAGTCACAATACTGCACTTTATTAGGTACCATGACATAATTAGCAAAATATTTTTCGTTTAAGTAAGAATTCTTTACCCCACAAACGAACCACGATATATCTGTAGAATCAAGACTCGCTTATGTCTACATTTTTTCAAAGTTTCTTTGAATTGTCTGTTATTATCTGAAATTTGTTGGTATAAATTTCTAGCTTTAAAAGTGTCTACACATTTATTACATTCTTAAGTATTATATCAACATAATTTTTGAAATTCTCTTATATAATTGAAAAATAAAGTATACATTGACGTCAACAGCTGTCAAACAATATCACCCCTACAGCCAGAGTCCACCCCCTACATATTCATTTACCTGACGAACCGATAAAACGTACAGAAATGACCAATGCTTTTGATGGGTCCGTTCCCATCACTTCCACTTCATTTCTCATGTCATTTCCAGCCATACGCGAAACGTGTCAAAAATATTTTGACCCTCGACGTTCTTTGATATTGCCCCGCTCCGTAAACCTCACTGCAGCGTGAAGAGAGTGCGGAAGGTCTTCTCAAATTGAATGGTAAAAACATGTCCATTAAATCAAGAGCTCGCCAGTCGAGGCGACAGCTATGGTTAATTCAATCGATGCGGGCTTAGTCAGAGTTGTTCGTAAATTGGACGTCGGAGCCCAGTGGCACGGAAACTCGCGATAATGTAGTTGAATTATGGATTTCGGTGGTGTGTTTGTGTGAAATAATTTACTCTGGTTTGTGACTTCAGAATCATATGTGATTTTATTATAAATGAATTAATACAGATTGTGTTGTCATTGAAACTCATGGAAACTGAAAGACTAGAATAGAACAGAAATCATATTTTATAATTAAAAAAAAGGAATATTGTATATTACGAGCGAGAGACCACTTTATCTAAACTGTAGTTATAATCAGATAGAATAAGTAAGTTTTGATGTATGTAAAAGCTAAACTCTGTAATTATTGTACCCACTCTAAAAAACATATCACTTATAGAAAGCTAAGTTCAGGGTTATAGTTTGCTTAATTGTTCTTGATTTTCTATACAATTATTATAAAGAGGTAAAGTTTGTGAGTTTGTGATGTCGTAGGGGGTAATCTCAGAAACTACAGGTCCGATTGGAAAAATTCTTTTAGTGTTATATTGCTCATTTATCGAGGAAGGCTATAGGCTATATATCATCACGTTAAGACCAATGGGAGCGGAGCACCAATGAAGAATGTTTCAAAATCGTTTTTGTTAGCGTTAGCCCAAAGTAACTATTCCACGCGAACGAAGTCAACATTGCCAATATTATTAAGTGGTAAAAATACTGATTCATTTCAAATTTTAGTCCATCAGGCGCTTTTCTGAACGAATTTCCTTCCGTTTCACAATACGAAATTTAAATTTTGAAAATCAAATTCGTCAAACAGATAACAAGTTGATATATACACACCGACAGTATATAACTCGATATCAATATAGCAGCCTAAATCTTTCATGGTTCGTATAGCTACCTATAAGTGAAATAATTTTCAGAATGCAATCAGTTGTTTCAAAGAGTTTTTGCTACATCTAAGGTCACTCACCTTACCTCTATAAATATTAAGACATATTTATTTGTCTTGTACCCCTCAAAATTCGAAGTCAAATTCACTCAAATAACTCGAATAAACTCAAATTTATATTTATTATATTATTTAGGATGCCATTACTTATCAAGTTACCCAAGTTAAAGTATATTTTCAAATCATCATGACACGTTGTCTTACTTATTTACGTAACCGAACTCTGGACGCTAGAATCACGTAGAGGCACGAAGAAAAATACATGTAAAATAGTTTTATATTCAAGGGAGCTATCAAGTTTATAACACGAAGTTAACTGCTTTAACACAATGCATAGAAAAAAATCATAAAACTTCACTCCAGCAGGCGCCATTCCGCGCACGCATCGCGATGATATTATGTATTTTTTATTTCTATTTCACGCACGTGGCGGCCATTTTAAATCCGAATGTAATTGAGAGTTATGTAAATCTGAGGAACGTAGGCGCGGTTTGGTCACGAAAATGGGATTTCGTTTTGGAAATAACTTCAAACGAGAATAAAATGATAATAATAAATAAATTTATGAGGATTTCAAATTTTTGAAGCACTATTTTAGGTATGGCTAATTGATTAATGATAACAATATATTACACGTGAAGAAATTTTTTTGTACCATTTAATATGGTCGTTTATCCGAAAATTTACCTGAATTACGTATTCCGTAGCAATATGGTGATTACAGAAAGTGCTAAATACTGTTACGAAATGACAAATACATTAATTAGCTAGATCGTTGGAGCCTTTATTTGAACATATCGCTTTGTTTTTAGGAAAAAAGAAATTAGACTAGGAATAACTATACGGGGATTTTACGTGTGATAGATGATAATTGTGTCCGACTAGATCAAGACTTTTACACACGTAAGTATAACACCAGCCATACTGGCATGCTTAGGTGGTCATGATGCTAAACTTGTCAAGGATAGCGACTACATAAATCTATATCTTGCAGTGATAAGCATTATTGTTGGACTGTCATCGTTACGGCCTACTGTCACTCTGCCAGGCTACTATAAAAAAAGGTATTATGACTCTATCAGTCACGTCGATAGACACAAAACGAAAACAATGATTAGAAAGAAAGAAATAGTTTAATTGTGGAAACCAAAGCAAACCAATTAAATTACTGACATGCAGAGAAATAAATTTTCAACAACTAGCAACCCTATTCAGCAATGTGGTGCCGTACAAGTAATACTACAACACTGATTTTCAATGGGAACCTATACGATATACAGACGTGTAATCGATCGATATTCATGTAAAAAAATATATAAATATTATAATAGAGATATGTTATAATTACAAATTGGAGGTCAAGTTTGTTTGTCTGTCTGTCTGTCTACAAAAACTACAGCGATATTTTCTAAAAGAACAAAAATATATAAGGTTGATATTTCCACGCATTGTGGTGGCAAAACTAAACTGAATTTGTAGGTGGTAGAGCCACGCTGAAGCTATTACTGGTTTCAGCACGAATGGGTCGGCTCGCCTGGGATACTACCACCCTACCCACAGAAACACCGACGTGAAGTAACAGTGCTCTTGCATAGTTGCCTTTCGTTCAGTCAGTGAGAGTGCCGGATACTCAGCTCCCCTCCCCTTCCCCGCTCTCCCCCTCCCCTCAGTCCTCCATCTCTCAATTCCTCACTCCCCTCTCCCCTCTGCAAGTGTCTATGGACGGTGGTGATCACTTAACGTCAGGTGACCCACATGTTCCTCCTATAATATAAAAAAAAACTGATAGCCTTATTCGTCAATAGAACATTGTCACGAACTCCAAACACAGAATCATTTAACAAACTCACTTTAATCTAAACGATAATAATAACAACGTACATTAATCCGAATAATATATCAGTATACATACATAATCTGTATAGAGAATGGTCGAATCGTCATGTTATACTGTAGCCACCTGAGGGCTCGACTTAACCGAATTAGCATATTGATTGTTTACAGACGTGTCCAGCCGTGTTCCACCCCGGGGTGCGAACAAATATAACTAGACTATTCAGTACGTGATTTGGTACAAGTATATCATCGATTATTCCGCGTAAAATTTATGAATAACTTAATAAATGTATACAATTTATCTAGAACTTTCGAAGCATTTGTTCTCTTATTTGGGTCAACTGTTGTACTGGTTACCTTTTTATACTATACATCGTTGTTATTTGTTTACACATCTCTATGTAAGCATCTGTTTATCCAGTCACATTTTGAAATAGTCGTTCCGTCTCGCTTTGAAGCTTTCTTTGCTGGCCGTTCATTTCTTTTGTCAAGAAACAGTTACATTATTTCTAGATTTATTGCGTCTCTAGTTTTGTTAAATGTGTTGAATAGATATAGGACAACAAGATGGTATAGCCATAATAAATATCGTAGTTTGGTACATCGTAAATTTATTTAAGGGTCATCTATAAATTACATCATATGTTAAGGATAGGAAGTATAAACAGAAGAAGAAACAAGAAGGACGGCAAGGACTTAAATTTCATGACGTTACATATATAAATCTAAGGTATTCCAATTTTAAACTTCAACTATAACGAAAATGTTAAATATTATATACTAGCGGGCCCGGCAGACGTTGTCCCGCCCTAATTATGAAAAAATCCTTGACAAATGATATACTAAAACGTTCCTCATTAATCACTCTATCCACCGGTGAAAACCGCATGAAAATCCGGTGGGTAGTTTTTGAGTTTATTGCGAACAGACAGACAGACAGACGCGGTAGGGGACTTTGTTTTATACTATGTAATGATATTGTTGAATAGCTTATACCCGAGGTTCCGTTAATTTAGATTTTAGCTATCCTTACATAACTATTTTTGTTTTCTGAATAGAATGTACTCTATATTCTTTTCCGTATCCCTGATAACATCTACGTAAATTTTTATTGTGATCGGTTGATTAGTGGAGGCGTGAGGGCGTAACAAACAAATAAACAAACTCACTTGCATCTCTATAATACTGGTTAAATACACTAACAAAATCACTATCACATCTATAACATTAGTTAGCATTTTATGACAAAAAAAGAAGTACACATAACAATATAGAATGTTCTATTTCTTTGCCTTAGAAATAATCCGTTTGCAGACTTTAACTGTTTTGAACTAAATAGTTCAAATTACGAAATTAAATTCTATGATTAAAATTTCACTGAGTAATATACACAAACTATGTCAAATATATATTAAAAAAAAATCATTTTTATAATATTTCTAAAGAAACTATTAAATATATTAAACTATTAAATATGTGGAGATAGTATTAAACTACAAAACCGATAGGTATCCAAATTATATATTTGGCACTATTTTATTCACTCATCCTTAGTGTTTGTTAAATCCGTTTTCTATGGAGATCAGATCCCACTCCTATTACTATTGTTATTGACACCTTAATAAATTGTATATAAGTTAACCCATAAACATATCATTTTATTACATAGTATAAAACAAAGTTCCCTACCGCGTCTGTCTGTCTGTCTGTTCGCGATAAACTCAAAAACTACTGAACGAATTTTCAAGCGGTTTTCACCAGTGGATAAAGTGATTCACGAGGAACGTTTTGGTATATAATTTGTGAAGGATTATTTTATAGTCAGGGCAATCAAGGCGGGACAACTTCTGCCGGGCCCTCTAGTATGTATATAAATATAATTGAGTAATCAATTCTTAATTTCTTTTGACGTAATTTATAAATACTGGTGGCGCCGATGCGATGGTCGACGAGCCGGAGGGTATCTTTGTTCAATTTAAGTGGACTGTATATGCGGGGGTGCTATATTTGATATTCAACTATTGCGATCAGTTACGATTAGGGACAAGGTAGGAAGGAAACTTGGCACATACCTCGCGGCGATGCAGTCTCCACGTGGCTAGCCGGCTAGGTGTTTCTCGTTTCTTTCCACTGGGTTTCCTCTCTCACAACACTTATTGTTTATAATATATGTCGGCACGTATGTAGCGATGCGTTTATTTCTCACTCGACCATGCAAAAACTCAAAATGTTAGCATGCGGCGCGGCTCGGCGCGGTACGACACAACAACACTGTGCGAGCCGCGTAAACTACTCGACGATAGCAGACGAAGTAACACAATGGCGGCAGCAGTCGAACACTGGTGGCCGCAATCGAAAACTATTGGCGGCGCGAGCGTCGCGATACCGAACTAGCATGTGCCAGGAAAGGATGATTGGGCTAGATAGATGACGTGACCTGATCGCAATTAATTGGTCGGGCTTCAAAGTGACGCGATTTAATCCATAATGCGGGAATTTTCAAACATACATAAAGCGGCGCAACCAAATACACCCTTACAAATACATTGCTATTATATGCAATATCGTTTTATATCAACGTAAATACATATCTTTATTTATTAATTTATATATTTATTAACATACATTATGACATTAGTGTTAATTACGTTTGTTTATGTAATTATTGGCGACATCATTATGAAGTCTTCACATTTAGTACATAACACGTAAAGTGGGGTCGTGCCCATTATCTTATGAACGTCGCTTTAAGCGCCATCTATTACGAGGTTCAACGTTAATGGACGTGTCATGTTACGCTCTCCGTCGACGTCAGCACTATTTATTTCGATGGAATAACTTATAAAAGAACGCTTCAGAATATTTTTTATTAATTGACCAAATAAGCATTATTATGTGGATATTAATTGTTTATTAGGTTGCTTATTTTTTTAAACTATTTTATTAATTAAATGTAAATATTGTAAATAAATAAAATATATTAAGTTAAAAGATTTATATTATGGATCAGGATTTCAGAAGGCCTATTAGTATTAAACAAATTTACAAAATCAATAATCTACATATGTATATATTAGGGAGTGTCATAAAACTTCTCGCTCTCACTCCATAATGTCGTAGAATATATCCAAACAAGATTTGTGTTGAAAGAGCCGCTCTTAATTTCAACCTTAAGAGGTCGTCCATCGGACTTTAAATTTTCCTATATACATTAGACAGGATTTCTTTTTATTATTGTCACCTCCTGTCAACTGATTTTTTTTAATTTTGTTAAAAGGATTGGATATCTTTCATTAAGCGGTAAATTCTGGACAAAAAATACAAAAGTCTAATTTTTATCGTTAATATCGAAGTTCCTACGGGAAAATACGTTTATGTGGGAAAATTTAAAGTTCGATGGAGGACCTTTTAAAATTGAAATTATGAGCGGTCCTTTCGATAGAGTTTTTGTTTGCATATATCCTATGATAATTTAGAGTGAGAGCGGGAAAAAAGTATCGATTTTTTTTTGTACACCCCAATATATGTATATAGGTTATTGAGGTTGTACAAACAGTTGAACCGAATTTATCACTTTTTACGCTTTTACAATTAACTGAAGGATTTTTCAGAGTATCATATAGATGATGATCAATTACTACGTGAGTAACAAAGGGGGGTTGGTTGGTCGGGGGTCTTGCTCCTTTTTGATGACGTGCGGACCTGAGGTCTGAGTAGCGTATCAGGTAATTAATAGTATTTATTTATTTACTTCTCCTATCTATTTTTTGACAAATTGTAAAAAAATCTTGGAATAATTATGTTAATAATATGTTAATACTTAAGATGCATGGGAGACGGAGTAAAATCATGCCTTACATTTGCAGTCAGGAGGATGGGCGGGTCATGACTAAAATTCTGCCAAATTAAGTACTACAAATACTAAATACTTCAAAAACCCTTACGCTACATGTACAGTTACAGTACGCTTACAGTAGTGGCTAAGTAATAAAAGAAAAATGAGGTTAATGAAGATAAATAAATACAGTTAAAAATTTATCCAAATAAAACTCGAATTTTCTATCAAACACCAAATCACTGAGAACAAAATAGCGGCAAGGAGGTAGTTAATCATAAGAAATAAGTTTCGCAAACTATGTTTCTACAGTATATGTACGCTGTTTATCGCACAAGAATACATTGATGTCTATTCTAGTGTTTAATTAAACGATCAAATGTAAGCGGGAGGATACCGTACGGAACGAAACAAATTAGAATGTCTGTAGCGAAGGTGAAGCTAGCGAATGTATAAATCACACAATACGTACTTGATTACGTCGTCTGATAAAATTGCAATTTGTATTGCAGCTGCAAGTATTCCGGTGAAATAATACGTTTGTGTACAGATAAAAGAGATTACGGTCTTTTTATATTATAGGAGGCAAAGGAACAGGTGGGTTAATCTGATGTTAAGTGACCACCGCCGTCCATAGACACTAGCAACACTATGGGAGTCGCAAGTGCCTTGCCAGCCTACATTTGGGCGAGGGGTGAATAGGTAAGGGGGAGTAGGGGAGGGGAGAGGGAGAGCTTCCGGCACTCTCACTGACCGAACGAAACGTAACAATGCAAGCACTGTTACTTCATGTGGGTGTTTCTGTGGGTCGGGTGGTAATACCCCGGTCGAGGCGACCTATTCATGCTAAAACCAATAATAGCTTCTGCGTGGCTCTACCTTTTCCGAAGCTATTTACTTGTTAAAATGTATCTGTAACAAATCTGCCGTCGATTGGACTGAAGAAATTTGCTTTGTCGTGCTTTCATGTGTATTAAAATTCTGCTGAGTAAAAAAACTAACTACAACCTGGACACTTGAAAAATTTCTTATGGTTATTTTAATTAGGAAACAGTTTTGGAACGAAGATAGCTCAGTGGTATTAGCGTGTTCTGGTAGCAGGTCGATCGACTTGACTCTAATCTTTGCGAATGAGTTGTAGTAATCGGAGAAGGAATATATCATGAAGAAACTATAGCATGGCCTAACAGGGCTTTTTCTATGTCCACCTGGGGCTAGTTACCACTCAAGTTGAAAATTTGTCACAGAACATTTATAGATTTATTCTCGCAGCTATACTGGAGCCAGTTGAGGAACCAAGAGATCTAGGTATAGCGTATGGGCTCGAACTACATCATTAATTAAAATCTAGTGTGATTGTGATTAAAGTCCATGACCTATACAGTATACAAAAAGTAGAACTTTATATTATTAGGCGTGATTGATTGCCAGTCACTGGCACCTGAGTTAGGTAAACTTAAGCAGAAAGCATATGAAACATGACTGTAGCATAAAGAGATGACTACCTAGTTCTTCACTGACAGAAGCATTCACAGTTCGATTGTCATCAGCAATTATTAATTCCTTTCGGACGGACAACCCACACACGCTAGACTATACACCTGAATTATTATTTAATTCTATCTTAGCTTACCTTTGAACCTACAGTTTATGTGATAGTTGCCATGTTCTCTAGGGTCATAACGCGATTTTTTTATATATTGAACAGTAAATAAAATTGAATCACAATTTTACAGATCTGACCGATAATTCCAAACTTTAGCGCGTTAGAAACGAACGAACAATACTTGAAACTATTGCTTCGGCCTTATGTTAGTATTTATTATTGGAATCATTAATTATATTAGTCAGCAAATTCTTAATATAATATTTTTATTCGATAGCACAAATTTGACGCTGAATTTTACCAAACTCCATCCACTTTAAACTAAACTACTTTTGTGTTATCAAGAAAATGCTGACTGTGTTTCCCCGGTGGCTTCGATTCCGTTATTGTCATGAAATATTTTATTCCATTCTATACCATTCTCGCCAGCTCCGAATACAAAATATATTTCTACAAGTGATGTTCCTTTGTTTTACTTTATAACAGTTCATATTACAATATGGGAACTTCTCTTTATACTACGGCTAGCTAATTAATTAAAATGGCAACTGAATATTTAAACGTCAATCTGTCAATTCTGTCAACATTTTCGAAGATTTCCCTATTATTTTCTTGCTAACTCACTAATATTTTTATATGGAAATTTTGTAACCCAAATGTTTACTTTTCCTTAGGATTCTTTAACACATTTTTTTATACAAACCTTTTCCAAACGATTATAAATACAACAAAAAATAACACACTTTCGGCAACTGATTTTTATTTACATAGTTTTTCCTTCTTCAAAACCAATATTTATCTATTCCTGCTATGGGCATTCGTAGATTTGGGCGACAAAATTCCAAAACAGAACTTGTTTGTTTAATTTTTAAAGTAAAAAAGAACATATGTTGGATGTATATTTGAAATCGAAAATAACGGTCGAAACAATGAGGTGTCCGAACTATTATTACGTCTGGTCGTACGCACGCGGCTATAACTCAGCAGTACAAACGTAATTAGCGAGTTAGGTGATAACACGCTGCTACCTCGTAAATCTGGCCTTTGAAAATAAAACTGGTTATAGCGTAACTGTAATTAATGAATGATTTACAACGCACCAGCTTCCAGGGGCACTAGATTGGAAACAAGGCAAAGAGAGTTGGTGTATTGATTATTCATAAAGGAAAATCTACTCTGCTACACTTGTGCACTAATTTATGTCCACAATTACATGTGCTATAAGTTCCTATTTCACATTGACTGTCCAAGAAATATATCGAATAAATACGCTTATTAATTTAAAAATACAATCGACAATACATTGACGGTTATGATGTATTATGTCTTTAATTCAATATACATAGTTACAAATTATCTTTAGAGATGTGAACGGGCCGACGATCCGAGCGATAATGATCCCCACTCCTCTTGCGCTGCACACTTTAGAGATACACTCGATTCGTGTTAGAGCGTAAGGATTTTGTTTTCGAACTGACTAACTCTATTGTCCTGGTGAGCCCTCATAGCTTTACCGGACTAATAGAGCGAACGCTTATGGCGCTCAGCCGCTTAGCAACAAGCTTAAAAGTGCCAAAGCATACAACAACGCAAATCTTCTTAAGCTGAACTAGCTAATTTTATCATACATATAAGAATCCAAAAATCAAACATGTATTTTGTATCTGACAACTCAGCTAAACTAAACTAATCAAGTTCGAAAGATAAGGGAAAAAAATTATACTCTTCCATCATATGTATGTGATCTATCCTACCTGTGTGTGTGTGCACGTATGTGACGGTGACCTGAGTTATGTGTTTTTTGAAATTTCAGTGACATTAGCGGTCTAGAGGGGGCTCCACTCCGGAGTATCGAACCTAGGATTAATATGTTTGATGGTAGACGGAATTTTTGCGTCGATATAAAAAACGGGTAACATACGTTTCAACTATTGCTTAGTTAATATACCGAATTGTACTAAAATTCTTTAAATACGAATAAAATTTCATTGGCCAATGTTAAAACAATTCAGAAGTACCTCATCCGTAATAAAGACATACAAGCGTCATACGAATAAAGTATACTATCCATATTATCAACATATAACTTACTGTTTTCAATATAAATTCCTGAAAGTTGTTTTATGGTAATAGCTGTTACGACTCGCTTGACTAAAACTACTACAAATGCCTCGCAGATAATGTTAGAAACATATATCCGTGGCGAATATTGTACGTGATATGTAAATAGAGTTTACATCAACAAAGTAGATGTTAAAGAGGCTGGTAATATAATATTGCAGAGTACAAATACACAGGCGTTTCACCGCCGTGAGTTCACCTGAGCCACAACGTTATTATGTTTAGCGTTCCTTACATTGTTACAAACTCGTGTTAACTTGCATAGCCTTTATCATTAACTAGTAAGCGCTCTTGACTTCATTCGCGGTAATCTATATTTCTATACTTATTTATACTAATATTTTATTACTGAACTTTGTTTACTTGAAAACGTTTAATTGAAATCTTAGGAACTACTGGTCCTATTTCAAAAATTCTTTCAGTATTAGATAGCTCATTTATCGAGAAAGGCTATATATTATCACGCTAAAACCAATAGGAACGGAGCACCGATGAAGAATGTTTCAGAATCGGGGTTAACGTACGTATTGTTTAGAAATATTGTCACCTTCTATGTGAACCAAGTCGCGAGATAAGCTAGCATTAGCCCAAACTAACTATTCCAAGCGGACGAAGTCGTGGGCAGAAGCTAGTCTTCTACATATACACAATATTAGACACTTGCATTTGTGCGAGCCTCAACTAAAAACGATTGGATAGATATCCATCGACTACTTTAGGTTTAATTCTAAGACACTCGGCCCTTATCTAAAATTATTACGATACATTAATCTATATATATATATAAGAGATTCCCACCTATATATTGACTCATCACGATATCTCTGGAACCATAAGGCGTAGCGACTTGAAATATGGTAGGAATATTCCTTTCGCCGAGTAGAGGTCAGCTAAGGACGGATTTTACGAAATTCCACCCACAAGGGGGGTTTTGGGTAATCAGGGCGGGACAACATCAGCCGGGCCCGCTAGTTTCATATAAAGTTTTAAGAAACTTTACTTGTAAGAACTATAAATAATAAAGACATTGTGTAGGTAAAGTATATTTATTTAGTTTTCTTTATAATTTTCTATTTAATAAAATATATCATTACATAGTATAAAACAAAGTCCCCTACCGCGTCTGTCTGTCTGTCTGTTCGCGATAAACTCAAAAACTACTGCACGGATTTTCATGCGGGTTTCACCAGTGGATGGAGGGATTCATGAGGAAGGTTTTGGTGTATAATTTTACAAGGATTTTTTTATAATCAGGGCGGGACAACGTCTGCCGGGCCGGCTAGTTACTTATATAATAAACGACGCAGACATAGTCGCGAGTACCAGCTAGTTGCAATATACAATTAAATAACCATTATTATCATTATGCTTCTCCATAGGGACTTACCAATTTTGAAAAACAATAACAAAGTTAACTTAAAACTAATTTAAAAAAATAAATAGAAGACAGTCCATAATGAATTCAGATAAAACACATAATGCTTTTGTAATAAAAAATGTGTATATTTTTGTTTCTCATTAGATTTCTCAATACTGAGTAGTTATCATATTAAAATGAATCTAATTACTACAGCATTAGAAATCATAGTCATTCACTAAGCAGTTTCTCTCTGCCCATTAATTTTATACGTAACACTGTATAGAACTAATAGTAAACAATAATGTACACTGCAGGTTTTTATTCACAAGTCGAAACGTCATTACATGTTTGATAATCTATCTGAAAAGAAGCTATAATAATATGACATTAGAGTTCAATTTTAAACGAGCGTGCAACAAGTGATTACGTTCCTAATTTACAGAGCACAGCGGAGGGTGCAGAGAAGGAATCACGGGTGGGTTGCTTTCAATTGACGGTGTTGCTTGCGGTTTGATTTGTATCGAATTTATATGGGAGTTGTTTGACTGCCGGTGACGTACCCTGTTAACTATTTAAAATCACAGTCAATATCGTATATAGTATTTCAACAAATGTTTATATAATACTAGCGGATATCCGACCTCATGAAACTGTAGGTTGTTATTTATTTTTTGTAATCGTATTTATGCTTTAATTTTTTTTTTGCATTAGACCACAATCTAGTAGCTTCTTATAACTTACTTATTGTTCAATTAAGAGATCATTATAAATCTTAGATATGGACTAAGTGTTTAAAAAGTAAAACTAAAAAAATATGATCGAACTCGACGAACTCAAGTAGCTTTTGCGAGATACGCGCAGAAACGCCGACCTCTATCATTTTATTTATATAATTTAAAAAAAAATCGAATCATCCACTCGACTATATAATTCTAATCTACGCCTCGCTCCAGATATACGGCAGCAACAATTTTGATAACAACAAAGGAGTTCGAAAATTCTTATACCGGTCGTACTGTGAAGATGACAAATCGCCTTTCTACCAGTGTATTCTCTTCCTCTTATAATATCGAGTCCTTCAAACAGGGCTTAAAGAGGCACTTCTACAGGACGGCATGGCGGCGTTGGCTGCCGTTACATTTAGAAGTCGCTATTGTCTTTGAACTGTACTACTCCTTCTATCTGGAGGATCTATTAGAGGTGGTAAAGCCACGCTGAAGCTATTACTGGTTTCAGCATGAATGGGTCTGCTCGCCCGGGGTACTACCACCCTCTCACAGAAACACCGACGTGAAGTAACAGTGCTTGCATTGTTGCGTTTCGTTCGCTCAGTGAGAGCACCGGATAATCCACCTCCCCTCCCTTACCCCGTTCCCCACTCCCGCTCCACCAAACACATGTTGGCAACTGACTCTTCTGGTGTTGCAAGGGTCTATGGACGGTGGTGATCACTCAACATCAGGTGACCCACTTGCCTGTTTGCCTCCTATGATATTTAAAAAATATCAGGTACTATGGAGTCATTTTGTGGAGCTATTTATTATATTAAAAAAAATCTTATACAAAAGTCAGTTATGTTTCAGGCTCAGATTCACGATTTCTCGGCTCAATGGTATGACTTACCTACCACAACGCCTGGAAACATATAAAAATGGGCGTAGTCCGGTGAAGCTGTTAAGACCTTGCTTGGTCAATAACGTAGTCAGTTCGAAGAAAAAAAATAAACATATAAAAATGGTCATATAGAATTAGTAATGTTTATTATATATATATATCTGCATGATTTTCTTATTATGTATTAATTCGAATGGCTTTCTTATAGTAAATAAACTATAACTTTTGTTATATTACAATACGACAGTTCTATTACCATCTCTAGATAGTAATCACTATCGTATTTTAAAGTTATTATAAAATTTAAATATTATATTATTCTTAACAACGTCTAAGCGGCAGACGCTTGCGGCACCCATTTGCGAAAAGCGACCGGCAATTGACATCACCTTAACCTGTCAAAGGGTACGCTAATATCCAATTACAGCGTCGAGACTCTAAAGTGCCACTTCATTCGTTCTTAAGTGATAATTCTTAGCATTATTTTGTAAGTACTAGCGTAAAAGAACTGACACTATCTTGATCGCTTAATAACCTATTTTTAACACAGGACTTTTCGTTACTTTTCAAATGAAATGGTGACGTCAGTGGATTTTTTTAAATTGCAATACGATAAAGTGACATCATCGTATGTAATGTTAAGGAAATTGCAATTTAGGAGTTATTACCAAGATATCTACAATACAATACCAGTCCCTGGTGTCAAGCAGGCTTATAAGCAATATATACATTAGCTGAAATTAAAGGTAAGTCACTGTGACGGATTTATCACCGCATGTATGGTGGTAGCGATTCAGTCCGGTACAGATACACTACTACTTCGCTGTTTTCTGCGAAAAAAGAACATTTGTTTTTTTAAGAATACTATGTAATGATCACCGGTTAATGTATGACACCGATAGATGTCACTAGTCGTCACATTAGCGATTAACATTGATTAGCTGTTGGAGAGTGAATATTGGAAAAAAAAGAATAAAAAGCAAATTTTTTTTATGTCATAGTAGGCAAACGAACAGATGGGTCATCTGATGTTAGGTGATCACCACCGTCCATAGACACTAACAACACTAGGGGGGTCGAAAGTGCGTTACCAGCCTGTGTTTGGATGAAAGGGAGAGAGCGAGGAGGAGACGAGGGGGAGAAGAGAGGGGAGGGCAGGAGAGGTGGGCCTTCGACGCTCTCACTGACCGAACGAAACGCAACAATGCAAGCACTGTTATTTCACGTCGGTTTTCTACCCCGAGCGAGCCGACCCATTCATGCTGAAATCAGTAATAGCTTCAGCGTGGCTCTACCACCTACAAATGTACGTTGGCAGAGACTTGTAAAGTGGTTATTTAGTAAATTTATGGACTGTGAATAATAAAGTAAACTTGAAATCATCACAGTTTTGACAACGGATATATTAGTGGATCGCATTCGACACGGGGTAAGTTATATCTATCTATACTATAATAAAACTGTAGCAAGGTCAAATCTGTACATTAAATATTTTTTGAAAATTTTTATCGGGGTAGACTTTGTTATCGATATAGAAGCCAAAAATAATCTTTTTACAATTTTTGTCTGTCTTTCTGTCCCTGTGAACACGCATCACTCTGAAAGTACTGAACCGATTTTGACGAAACTTGGCACAGTGATAACTAATATTACGAGATTACATCTAGGATACTTTTTATCTCATAAAACGCAAGGGATTCTCCAGGATCTGCCTGTTTGTCTGTCCCTTTGAACACGTACCACTCTGAAAGTACTGAACCAATTTTGACGAAATTTGGCACAGTGACAACTAATATTACAAGGTTACATCTAGAATACTTTTTATCTCATAAAACGCAAGGGATTCTCCAGGATAACGGACGAAAGTCAAAAATTTGTAGTTAATGAAATTTTTGACGGATTTTGGTAAATTTTCATTGTGCTATATATAGCAGACAGATTAGCTAAAAAGATAAGCTATATTTCCCTAAGCTACATTAAAAAAAATACCAAAAAAAAAGATCGCCGGGACTCGAACCGTCGGCTCCGGCGGACCATATAATGTCCAGTACGTTATAACTGCGCTACGGCTATATGACATTTCTATGCGTAATTATTAACCTCATATGAAAAAGTATGTGTAAACGAAACTGTCACTTATATGTTGTTACATTTATTTTATTGTATAAAAAATGTTCGCTAAACAAAGGTGACAAGATTTTTCCTAAAACATAAACCTAGATAATAGTTACATTGCATTGTAGAAGATGAATCTCAACTAGAGTTCTATCAGTACGTGTGTTGTTTCGATATTTGATAAAATTAGTTTTCTAAATGTTGTTGAGTCTTGAAGTAGTTGGGTTCAGGTTTGTGAATCTAAGATTAAAATAAATCAGTTGAGGTGTATGCAGTTATTTTTTTTTCTCGAACTGACCACGCTATTGACCTAGCAAGGTCTTAACAGCTTCACCGGACTACTGTTTTCAGTTACTATGTTGTATTTATACTAATATTATAATGAGTGGTAAAGTTTTGTTTTCGAGCAATGATTGGTACCTACTGCTGGTCCGATTTCAAAAATTCTTTCACTGTTAAAAAGGTATATTATCCCAAGTTCAGTATCTCAGTAAAAAAGGTGGTTTGTATGTCAAAAGTAAAATAAATGTGACCAAATTAAAATTGAATGCAGATTTCACGTATACTTTACAAATTCTTATAAAACAAACAACTAAAACAAAATGGAAATTTAATGTAGATAAAGTTCAACTTTTACAGTATGTTACGTGATGAAGTTACAAGGGGTACTGGGAAGACATTTATCGGCAATATATGTAAGTTAGTTTTGATCTTCACTTTGATGATACTACTTTAGGTAATGCTGCGAACAGATTCTAGGCTTATTTTAAAAGATTTCTCACATACCAACTGGGTATATGTTTGAATGAGTCCCTGGATAGTTTGGATTCACGATTGGAAGTGCTGGATAACGCTGCAATAGGGTTTTAGGTTTTTTAAGATTATTTGCGATTAAAAATACAATTGAAACCGGTAATAACCGATTTCGTGCAGACGAAGTTGCACGGGTCAGCTAGTTACTTAATAAATGTGTAGCGTCAAAAACAACCTAGCTTCAATATTAAATCACGTTCATGAATTTGATTACAGTCTATCGAAATGCCCTTAAAAGATAGCGTAATAATTCTTCATATTTGTTAACGGAGTACGTTCAGCGAAACCAACGGTACCAGAACGGTGGTACACGGAATGACGGTCATTGTCCACAGGGGCCATTAAGGTTAGCAGAAATTAAAATCTGTAAACTCATCTCCTCTGAAGACGAACCGGGTCATTACAACTATTTCGTCCCTATTACTGCCCTTAATTTTTTCTCCAGAGTATATACAATTAGTTTCTGTCCACTGCTTCGCTCAAACAAAAGTAAATTGGACATATCTATCGGGAACAGTACGTCATCTCTGGATAAAATGGTATCTTATGTCCTTTCTTGTCCCCCCAAAACGTGTACGCAAATGTTTGTTTCGATAAAATGGTCGGTTGAGTTGTTAAGGCGTGACAGCGTAACAAACAAACTCACATTCATAGTTAGGACTAAAGGTCGCTTAGAAGAGATTGCTTTCAGCACTAAGACCGCCCTTTGTACTTATTAAATATTTTTTTATCAACTAGTTCTCTCAGTAACGGTTTATAAAATAAATAAAAATATGAGATATCCGCCGCATTATGGTGAAATAAGTTCGAAGTGAAAATATAAGACCTAAGTTCAGTGCCTGTGATTCGTACTAGACAGGTTTGTCTATGTCTTTATTGTCTGACCTAATTTCTATATCTCCTAGGGAAGTATATAACATTAAGTTAGATTATCATTAACAAGCTATCCGCCCCGGCTTTGTATGGGTCTACTAACGACGAAGATGGAACCTAGTCTTACCTTTATAGTAAAACATAAAATAAAATGGCGACTGAATCTAAGTTAATCTATTAATACTGTCTATATTTGCGAGAATCTCCTATTGTCTTCTATTTCACTTACTCACTCACTCTATAATCTAAATTTTCACTTTTCTCGTACGATTCTATAAACACTTTCTTTTATACAAACTTTAATCTGATTATTATAAATATAGCGAAAAATAATTTGTCAAATAATACATACATACAGCAATTGGTTTTTATTTGTATAGATCTTGCATCTTTAGTTATTAACCGACTTCGAAAAAGGAGGAGGTTACTATGTGTAGCGCGAATATCAATATTTTTTTTATTTAATTTGGTTAATTTAATAATTCACTTATTTTTCGCTTTTTAGTGCCTTATTAGTTTTTCACACCGAATGCGGTTTATTTTTGTTATTTTTATATGATTTCTTATATTGGCGACATAGTTGCGAAGACAACTAGACCTTACAAAATAAATCAATAATTTCATTCAAAGACACCTTCCGTTGGTAGTCCGGTGAAGCTGTTAAGACCTTGCAAAGTCAATAGCGTAGTCAGTTCGAAAAAAAAACCTTCTGCGGCACTTGGGTTTCAGTCACAAAGTTTCCTTTCTTCCACTAAAAGAAGATTACCTTTTAATATTAATATAAGTTATAAAAGAGTCAAAATATAAATTGATAAGAAAAGAAAAGTAATACAAAAGTCTACGACACTCATAAAAGCTATATATCATAGTTTCACAACAACACTAGCCCACCAGCTAACTTCTAGCCGGTTAGGCAACGCGTTTACCAAACTGCTCAGCCGCCAATAAGTTACTGTCAAGTACTCGACGCGGTTCAAGTTATCGATATTTGTATACAATGACAAATGCCGTTGCCAACTCGTATCACCGTCCGGACGTTGCGTAAATATCACCAGGCATCGGCAAATGTCGCCGACAATGTAAACGACTACAATATTTCGCGAAACTCCCGCTCGGGTCCTGATTTTTATTTGTCGCAGTACGTAACCTATTTCTCTTTCGTGTTAGAATTGGACCGATTTGTTACGCGGAGTTATTAGTATGGATATATGTTTTGTTTTATCGGTATGATAAGAATGAATAATATATGTTTATATATATATATATATATATGAGTTGGATAAACTCGAATAACGTTTGATCGATCACTTACATTTTTTATGGAAAAGGTTTATATACTCTACATTTTATTGTAACTCGTCACAAGGTGGCGCTAGGCTGTTCTTTACCATTATTAAGTTCTATATAGCAAATTAACGCTAAAAAAGTCGCGGAGGTCATTAACTAAATTGTATTGTACATAAACATAACCACAAACTGTTTGTAATGCATCCAAAAACAGATTTTATTTTATTTTTAGCATCTGCAAATCAAAAGAACTAGTTGATTAATGAATGACTTATGACAGTGTTCTGATACACGTAAAAGAAATAAATTTTATTAAGTAAATGACTCAATTTTTCCTATCTAAAAACCACTAAATCAAAAATTGTAAATGATATAGTAGTTGTAACGTCTAAACTTTCTCTAATTTTAATTTTTTTTAAGATGTTTACTAGTAATATTTACTAACAACTTAGAAACCAGTAAATGCGTGTTTATTGCATATCATTCGCTGACCTTTGCACTTAAGCTTCTAAAGTTAGACAAGTAAGAGTATTAAATCACGCTGTAACAAACAAGGACCCGTCTTGAATAAATGTGTTTCCAGACAATGGATCATCTATATCTCTAGAAAACAATACTTAAAATACGTCCGAGATGAACGCCAAGCGGTGGAGTCATATTTTAGCTAACAGACGACAGGCGCGTCACCTCCTAACTTAATCTTCGGGATTATTATGGTAAAATAATTCTGGTAACTTAAATCGAAAACATATATATATTATTAACTATATAAGTGCTGATTTTATAACACGCACGCACTTTCAAAAATGTAAAACTTTTAAAATATGTGGAATTACAGAAATGAAGGCCAAAGGAAAAAGAGGCTAAGCCCTATTTTTTCAAATTGATTTTTTGTAGTTTGTGGCCACAAAAATACTCATTTATCTATACATATAATAAGAATGTAATCTGACGTGACTGTACTTTTTCGATTTTCATGAAAAAAAATATTGCAGGTGTCTAAGAATAAGTAATAAAATACATTTCAATCATTTTAAAAAATGTCTGTCTGTTTGTATGAACACGCATCACTGCTAAAGTACTGGGTTCACATTAAAATGATAAAAAATATCTTCGGGAGTAACTTAAATCTTTGTTTCTTAAAAATTGGTCCACTCTATCATAAGTTATTCTAATTTGAATGACGGCTCGAGTTAAGTACGAGAGAAAAGTAGATAAGTAAATGAACTCAATACGTTATGATGACTTTATTAATCACTGTTTTTTTTATTAGCTAGTTTTTTTAGCTAGTTTCCGAATATGACTAGCTAAGTCCGTGACTTAACCACGTCGGTTACTATTATTATTAGGCATATTTTATATAGAAAACAATTCCAAATACATATAACATACAAATGTTCCTTTCAAAATCATTCATTATAATGTATTCAGGTTCACGATAAAATGCTTTTAAAATTTAAATTGTCTCTCCTGTAAAGTTTTATAAATGTGACATAGACAGTTTTTTCCTTTAGCCCTTCAAATGCTCTCCTAGATACATTTATAGATACGAGACATGCACCACCTATTGTAAGTTAATTGTACTACGCGTGTAACATTCGCATAAATGTAAGAAATAGAATAAAGGTCTACCGTTAAGACAAACAGCATAGTAGCACATAATATACGAACAAATAAACATTTTTGATCAACATCAACACCATATTTGGAACTTTAACACATTATATATGGATAAAATATAGCTTAACGACATAAAGTAGCGGGTTGTAGTAAGATGGAAAACATAATAACAAAATCTAAGTATGTCAACTTTTGTTACAATTAGTCGCAAGGTGTTAAGAGTTAATCAATATCCATTATTATATATACAAACTAGCTGTACCCGCGACTTCGTCCGCGTGGAACTTTATGTAAAAAACAGTGATTAATAAAGTCATCTGCATGTATTAATTTCATTTACTTATTTACTATTCTCTCGTACTTTAGTCGCGTCGTCATTAAAATTACGATGACTTTTGATAGACCGAACCGATTTCAAAGAAACAAAAACTAAATGTTACTCGAAGATACGCTACGAAGAGATTTTATTATGAACGCAGTATTTTGACAGTGATATCCAAACAAACAGACATTTCTAAAAATGTATTTTATTAATTATTCCTAAACTCCTGCAACAAGTTATTTACAAAAATCTAAAAAGTACAGACACGTTAGATTTACATTCTTAATATATGTATAGAAGATTTATTAATTGCTGTAATATTTAACAATACTAAAAACAATTTGTTATTTTATACACATGAACAATAAAGGAGAAAAGTCTTCCGTCATTTAGTCCCCCTTACCACTAATGCATCTCTAGAAATACCTACTTAATCACAACAGAGATTTACCTCGTATAGGGGAACGTGCTTTATATACAGAGTGTGTTTTTTTGCTTTATGAGTTTATCTAATGAGAGTTATCTAGATAATCTAGAGTTATAGGAATTTTACGAAGAAGTTGGTTGGTAGGTGCAAAATCATAATATCATATCATAATATCGTACCAGTTCTCTCTAGAACATATAATGAAACCGTCGAAAAAAGTTGTCGGAAGAGAATGTCATCTCTTTTCCGTTGTCAAGATATGTCAAATATCTGAAATCGTTAGGCGTTATTTGACAATGAAATATTTGATAATACAAAAAAAAGGTACTGATTGACAGACGATGGCCGTTGCGTCGTTTTATAACATTTAACACACGTAGCATAGAGTACTAATTAATGTGAGATATATAAGTATTTGAAGATAGTACATAGTTCATTACAAAAACGGGCAGTTCGAGCATTATACAATATGGGATCTCGCGAATCATTAAAGACTAAGTTTCAGGAGTTTAGTATCTTAACTCTACCTTTCCAATACATTCTTAATATTGTAATGTATGTCTGTAAAAACTTTGATAGGTTGTATTTCGTAAAGGACGAGCATGATCTCAATACTAGAAACCGTGAAAAACTGGTCGTCTCATGTTTCAGACTCGGCAAAACCAGTAACTGTTTTTGGGCAATAGTGTTAGGTTTTACATCAAAGTCCTAAAGCACATTTTGGGAAGCATATTCTGACTATAAGTTTAAGCGCAATGTCACGCGTTTTTTTGGTGTCAAAAGGCTAATATAGAGATGAATAGAATAAAATTATTGCGAGTTTAAAAGTTAATACGATTAAAACTAAGATTATGCAAACATCGATATGAAACATATTACAATACATGCCCAAGCTTTAGAAAGAGCGGAATATCATTTCTACCAAAGGAACAAAATATCAAAGAAAAGTACGGCCAAGATAAGGAAACACAACGCGGCTTTCAATTAAAACGCGGATCCGATTAATAAGCTATTTGTCGTCTTCAAATGAGACACATTCTAATGTGCAGAGCATTCGCACAATATACTCTTTCTGTACTCATCCCTCACAGGTTACTATGATACATAGAGAGCTATGGAGCGGTTACTCTTCGAGACAGAATTCACAACGTGGATATTAAGCAGATATACCTATATTGCTGTGGTCGTAACCAAAGGAAATCGAATTACTCAGGCTACATTACGAAGATCTAGAACTGATTATAAAAACAGGCATCAAATATAACAACTGCATTGAGTAAAAACAATCTAAAGAAGAAACAGAATAGCTCAAAGTAGTTCAACTTTTAATTTTGTCTTAATGTGATACAATACATAAATAAATTAATAATTTTTCTACGTATAAAAATTTAATCACACTGTAATGGAACACAAAGCCTGTAGAGTTTATTTACAAACAGTAGGCAGTAAATCCGTTGCTGCGGGGGATATCTCATTACCAACTTTTGTCGGACCGAGTTAACTCGCTGCCGTTACACGCTTGTTATAACTTCACCTATTTACTTTCCCGCCTGTTACTCATATGAGTTAGGTAACTGATACAAAAAACACTACTAAACTGTAATCTTAAGGTAAATATCGGCGTTGAACTTCTAGACATCTAAGGTACACTTGTGTGATGTATTTTCTAACATGTTATACACTATCGCTATTCTCGTTTTGTTTAAATCACATGTGTTTTTATCGATTAACTTATATTTTAAAATTGTTAATATTTTCTATTTGTTAATTTAGCGCGATGGAACAACAACTTTATTTTCAGTAGCCATTAGGTTTCATTTAGATCAACTGTGAATCTGTACGGATCGATGACAATTCACTGGAAACAATTTACTAAAACTACAGTTCACCTAAGAACAATTCACCGAAAAGACGATTCACGTTTCGACAATAGAATTAAAATATACATATTAAAAAGAATCAGACATATAAACTAAAAAAAATTACATACGTAACGCATTAATTGTACATATCTGTATTTCGTTTAATTGGAAATATAAAAATTAAATGAAATAAGTCTTGTTCACTTCAATATTGTATTTAAGCTGCACTAGATTTACAATGATATTGATGGTGATGATAATTCTTCAGAAGTAATAAAAAAATCTAATCAGAAAATGTGTGGACCAAGATTCTGCAGACTCGTTATTTTATTTATAATATATTAATACGTGAAGCCAAAACTTTGTACCTCTTTTTAAGCGAATTGCGCGAACGGATGAACTTGAAATTTGGCATAATTAAAGTTTATATGGAGGAGAAGTGCAGAAAGCTATTTTTTTAAATATAAAATGCATTGCAAGCATATTAAATTAATTAAAATATACATTACTCATACTGCTGCTTGAATTTTACACAACACGCCCCCCCCCCCTGAATTCATCCGCCCCACCCCCAAAATTTATAAAATCGTCCATCTTTAGAAGGAGTTCATACACACACGCCCTGTAAATGAAAAATACATTTTGACATCCGTCATTTTACTCTTATGTTCCAATTACATTTTCAATATTTTTTGCATGACTGACGTTGCGTGCCTTATATGCCCTTTGAAATCTGGTTAAATTGTAGGTTAATTTTATAATAATATAATATGTAAATTCATAATATACTTTAATAATTAATTGATAAATAATTTATCTTTAGTAAATTTATGGAACCACTGAAATTATTACTATTCTCTTTGGTCTTATTGAATGTCAAAATTTTTAGGTGACAAGACTGCTTTCACTTCATGTCACTTTGCTTCATGTTGTCATAAGAGTAAAGCAATATTACCAAAGTCAAAGTCAATATTTTAATGTTTAGTATTTTTTATGGTGAACTCACTTCAAATGATGATTGAATAAAAAAATGAGCCAAAAAAATACGTTGTAAAATCAAAATAAGAAAATTTGTTTGCTCGTGAAAGTAATCCATGACTTAGACATCTTTGTTTTGGATTCATCATTTGATTCTAATGTGTATCCATTACTTTTCCAAGCAATGAGACTACATTTAATTCAATATCACCCAGAAATGCTATTAATTGAAAGTTGTGTCATAAGTTGCCATAAATTTCTTTATCTTCGTATAGTTATGTTTACTTAGTATTTGAGAGCCTTACCACCTTATGTAACCGCCTGTTTTTGTTTCAAATTTATAATTAATTTCAATTTTAATTTAGACATAGATTTTTTATGTTTATATAATTTGAAAAAAAAAGTGAAAAATAACTGAGTAGCCATGATGAAAACCTTTGATTATAGAATCCCTTTGACACAGGAACCCTAATAAAGTTCATACTTTAAAAAATCAATGAACTATGGTCGAATGTCGACCACCGGGCGCCCACTAGTTTTATTTAAAAAACAAACCAGACTAAGGCTATAAACATTCTTAAAGTCATTAAACATTTTGTAAAATTATGATCAATTTTCATCAAATTTTTTTTTCGGTGACTTGTTCTTAGGTGAGTTTTCCTTTCGATGGATTGGTCTTTCAGTAAATCGTTTGTTCCGATGTTTATCCCATTATTATATTTATAACAAACTAACTTCGCTCGCGGCTTCGCATGTGATTGGTATCTATTATTTGTTATATTCTCTTAATATCAATACTTATAAATTTTCACGACTGTTAGAATAGCATACAAGGTAATTTAGGTAGTGCACCTTCACTTAGTGACAAATCGTTTTAAAGTGGATAGCATAATAACCTCCACCATGGAAAAACACTACATTTATGCCAACATTCATGTTAATCGATCAAGAGTTTATCCAATTTTGATAACATTTTATTATCTGTTAAGTATAATAAAATCATTGAACGTGAAAAATTACCTTTATAATGATTTTAATACAAGCTTTAATTTTTAGATCTTTATAAAATATCTATATATATTAATAAACATATAATAAACCTATAGTTCTGCCGTTAATTATTTATCGAATGTTTTTATCGGTATCTGTTATGTCTTGTACATGACATTTAAAAAACTTAGAAATGGGTTGACTGACTTATATAAAATGTTGTACAAGCAAGTAAATGTCATTCCTCAATTGATAGGTTATAGAAAACATAAAATATTAGAAGAAAATACTTACTTACTTAATTAATGAACGTGAGCTACACCGCGGGCACAATCATCCACGTATTTCAAAGCTTTTTCACAGACTTAAAAAAAAATGTTTATTATTTAATAGTTAGTTAAATTTTTTCAATATGCAAAAGTATACATTAACTTTGTTTGTATATATGGTTTATAATTTAATTATTGAATTCCTTGAGTACATGAGCCACGAGTACATTAGATATCAAAGGCTTAGTTAGCTTACTTAAAAGAGTTAGAAATTGGTTGTTCTAATTTCTAATTAAATTTTTCAAAGTACTGAATCATCTTAAAGATTCTTTATTCACCAATATATTAACATTCTCACCAGCAATCTTAAATATTAATAAGAACAATTCAAATAATAACAAAAATTTAAGGAAATAAGTGACAAGCTTAGTAATTCCAATAAAAGGTTAGGTAATATAAGTTTTCTAATTTTACATTCAAAGGAATTCTAATTATGTCGCTTGAATAAAACCTTCTTTGAACAATGCGTCAAGTTGATTACATTTATTTAGCTTTGTGTAGGCTTAAGTAAATTCCTTTTAATTTATTCTCTAGTGTGATAAAATTAATAGGTAATACTTTCGTGGGATAAAAAATCAGTAATTCGTTTAATTCTCTTTCTCATATCCAAAACTCAGATATTATAATAAGCGTAAATTGTGAGGATAAATAAATGTTTGTTATTCGTTCACGCAAAAATTATTTGTTATGAAATTACGTTAACTTATGAATGAGAATAGCACACAGAGTTATAACCTATGAATGTATTGTTATGTATGTATTAAATTGACCGAGATAAGAGTCAAGAAAGTTGGAAAAAATGCTACCATCTGAGAGATATTCCAACTTGTACTTCATAAACCCTCAAAGTGACACAGATAATATCATTCTAATTCTAACTAATACTATAAACTAGCTTTTGCTCGCACCTTCGTTCCCCTTAATGTACGTTATATCATTAATGTACATTATGTACAATATATATCCCTCGAGAATATTATATTATTCCCATGAAAAGAAATCTGTAGCACTTTCAGCGTTTCAAGGAAAAATGTCATTATAATCGACAGCATAGTTACGGCGTGAAAGCGTAACAAATAAACAAACTAACTTACATTCGTATTTATAATATTAGTTAGGATTAGCATACAAATACGAGTTTATTTGTTACGTTATCATGCCTTTGTTAATCAACCGTGAAATATTGCAAAAAGAAAAGGACAGAAAATAACTACAGTTGTTACATTTAAAAATAAGTTAAATCCAATTTTAGCCGTTCCTATTATTTTACGTTATTTTCCAAGATCTTTAAATTTTGTGCATGTAAAATATGAAGATCATAAAAGAACCCTAAAAGAACGGCAAAATTTGAACTTCGTTCTCGGTGTATAAAAACTGGAAATCTAGAAAAAATTAGGTCATTTTGAAATGACACACTTTTACCCTGAAAAGTTGTAAGAGTGAAAAGAATTTTATGCGGTATCATATCAAATCTGGAAACCAACACGCGTCAGTGCATCGCACCACCAGTTTCTCTTTCATTCGAGTAATGCGAAAAATATGTCGAAGGACGAAAGAGGGCCGTTTTCGGCATCTATCATAAATCACGGAGTTCGGCCGCTCTGAGCAGAATGCGCTTCCAACGTAGCCGCTTAATCCGCCCGTTTAAACTAACCACAGTTGATCGTAACGTAGTGGTTCAATTCCAAATTTCTTCACGAATATTTCAAAATTAATAATTAAACGTTAATTAATATTAGCTTTACAACGGATAAAGAAAGAAACGAGATTTTTATAATTGGCTGCATTTGTCTTTGTATGTGACTTGACAGAACCATATTATAAAAAAATAGCAGTTCAAATGCAGTAGAAATGAAACTGAATGAATCAATTTCTCGCATATTAAATCCTACAGATGTATAAGTTTATCTCTTTTCAATGATTTTTTTAAAGTGAAACTTTTATTACATCGTCTCAAACTTTTTCGTCTGTGTGTTGCATGTCGCGTGATGGTCGGCCGCGGAGTAGGGATAAAGTGAAAGGCGCTCGTCAGAGCAGCCAGGGCCAATATGGCGCGCCTATAGTTCGCAGCAGCTGACCGTGTAGTGTATAGACTATTATTAGTTAAATGTCTATAGTGTGAAAAAAAGTTTCACTTTTACCGTGGTTTCATAAAACCACACAATCCTTTTTTTTGTTTCAATAAAGAAATTTTCACTTCAATAAAACTGTAGAACCGTCGTTTCTATACATTGAGAATGTTTAGCAAATAATAATTGCGAGTGATATAACGAATCTTATACTATTTTTAAAAATTTTGTTTAAAACGCTAATTTTGAAAACTAGTTTTGCATAGCCGGCTTATTGCGACTCTCTCTCGACTTACTGAAGCAAACAAGCTCTCTTGTTCATATCCCTCAATTATAATATAATGCTTTAAACATTTTACAGAAATAAGAGTTCAATGTCGTGGCCACAACAAATTAATAATATATCTTTGATATGTATAAATTAATATTTATTCGACAAGAGACAAAATCGTAGGTTTATTTCAAAAACCCCAAAGCTTTCTTATTCATCTCACCTCTTAACAATAATTCAGCTTTGAATATTTTTTTTCATTTGAAACAAATCGTACCACATTCCCATAGCGTTTAACATCATAAACAAGGAGAATGTACCAAAAATTTCTGACAACATCTCATGTTAACACCATAGTAAAATAAACACTCGTTTACAGTCCGCGAAACATCTCACATGTCTTGCAAGCGGTTATACCGCGAAATATCTTTACAAACTCACCGCTCAAGGAACACCTTTCGCCACCTTGAAATCGAACGCAAACAGAGTTCATTTAAAACTGGTTTTCGTTTCAAAAGCAGTACCATAAGTAACCATCAAACACCCTCGCGTACTTAGAATAAATTTTCAATACGGAGGTATAACCTCGACAAATGTATGATGGTCCGCGGATGTATAGGCTGGTAGTGTGTACGTATGTCTAATGAAAATTGTCGTTTATCCACGGATCGTTAGTTCTTTTCAAGGGTTTTCTTTATTTACGCACTAAACTTATCTATGTTTGGTATGAGGCTCTCGAAAAGTGCTTCCAGAGATTATTCTTGAAGTTTAGCCGTTAATGTTTTTTTAATATTTCAATGATTAAGCGATACTGTAATGATTGATGGGAACGGTGTGATACGATAACTTTAAAGCCATTTTAAGTATCTACTCAAAGGTTTTTTTTTAAATTTTGTTAATATTTTTTTACTGTAATATTTCTTGCTCTATGTTAATATTTGGAGGAAATATGAAATTCAAAACATGAAATCAGTACATTTGTTTTGTGTACAGTTCTTGCAAAATATATTTTATACAATACTTCGTTTGTCATCGATATTACTGAAATCGTCAGAATTTAAAACAAGTTACAGTTCAATAAAAAAATTGTAAAAACTATATCCTAAACATAAAAAAAATGTGAACGCAAAACAACAAGGTAATTGTAACATTGAGAGAATTGAAATTGAATTTTGAATCAAATTATAAAATTCCAACTCGGAAACTTTGACTTCTACTTACGTGTAGTTTATTTTTATGTATAAGATATTTTGCTTACTCATTGTACCATAATAAAGTTTTATATTATAATTTAATACGGACGCAATCGAGAGCGGTTGTTAGTAAACTATGAACTATGACTACATTG
Source organism: Antheraea yamamai (assembly GCA_036509395.1). Lineage (NCBI taxonomy): Eukaryota > Metazoa > Arthropoda > Insecta > Lepidoptera > Saturniidae > Antheraea > Antheraea yamamai. Next base: position 5,839,041 of record AP028441.1, read on the forward strand.
TTGTCAAACTGTGAGTAGGTAATGAAAAAGTAACTAAAATAACGTAATTAAGCAGTCGGTGAGTAGAAAAAAAATGTCGAGGCAGTCATTAGGAATGACAACAAAAGTGGAACTCACAACAATGGAATAAGTATGTTCTTTTTTTTTAATTTTTAGATCAATTATAGCCTGAATTATTTAAATTTTATAATTTATTAATAAAAATTATTAAACTTAGTCTGGTTTTCACATCTATTGGCACTCTGAGCAATAGTTATGTGTATTTCTATACAGTCTATGAATTAATTAATCATATGATGCACAACCTCTATAGAAAATATCAATATTACATTTATCCAGGCCTCTATATAACGCTTCGACATTCAAGTATATATAATGCCTGGCACAAACACAATATGTCACGAGCATGTCCAGGCCAACGGTGACGAGAACCCGTAAGTTTTTCCTCTATCATATTTTTTTAATCGCTCAACGCGGCTTTATGTGTTTTCACTTCAAGAAGCATTTTGCGTATAATCATTAAAATCAAAGAGATAAAGATCTTAATTTTAATTCATGTTTATACAGTTATACAATATTGACTTATTCCACACTTGAGTACTCCCATGTTACAAGATTTGTGGAATATAAACGCGAAGTTTCCGCGCTCTACACGGTCGCATAATTAAATATGTACCGTATACTTTGGTTCGAATATCTTAACTCCTAACTTCTACCATTCTCGCCTTCCCTAGAGGAGAGAATTTAGACACACAGTAGGATATTTACAAGCAAGTATTACTATGAACTTGTAACAGCTATCCAGTTCTTTTTTTTTTCGAACTGACTACGCTATTATCCTGGCAAGGTGTTAACAGCTTCACCGGACTACTAAAGCGAGCGCTTAAGGTCCTCAGCTGATTTTATTTGAATTACTAGCTCCAGGGTGCATGACACACCTCAGCTTGGGCTGTTGCCTGATACATGCAATTCGCGACCTAACTGAGCTAAGCTAAGCTACATATTCATACTTATATGAGTTATCGAAACATATATGTGTACCAAGCATACATATCTCGACAACTCTTATATGTATTTTGTGTCGGATAATGCTATCCAGTTCAATTTACAGCATGTGTTGTGAAAATATTCAATAATAGCTTTTACTTCACGTTATGCAAAATTTCATCATGATCGAATAAGTAGTTAAGGCACGAAAATGTAAAAAACAAACACACTTATTTCGTATTTGTAATTAGTTAGGATTTCGTGTCTATGGCTTTCTTAATGTCAGATTTTTGGTGGCCAAGGCGGAAGTAATGTTCTCTTTTAGTTTTCTTTTATCGAACAAAAATCTTTCGACATAGTGTTGTTTTACTCAAATTAATTATCAAAGAAGAGGTACGGGTGTAGTGAAGGGTATAATAGCTCAGTCTAATGTTGGTTTTTTTTTGTTGAATTAGTATAAATATTCGTTGAAAGAGAAACATGTTATTTTTTCTTTCACTACGTTGAATTATTTGTTTGAATACACCTTTTCCCTATAATGTTAAATGAACTATAGTGACCATGTTAGCCACAATGATAATATAACTAAAAAGGCGTAGATACGTTACCTACATGATATTTTGACAAAACGAATGGCACGAAAACGCACACATACATATACTGTCTTAGATAAAATGTGGAAGTAAGATGGCATATTATCAATATCGGGGGTGAAAGAGAAATAGTTATATGTTGCTTATATACCGGCGGATTGACGGGACAACCGTCAAAAAAAAGCTAGCTAGCCAAGTTTTAACAAGGCCAAATATAACCTTAAAACTTAATAACTTCTAAAATTAACATGTTAGAACATTAACTCAATTAAATCGCTTAAGGAATTATAAAAACCACAGTTAAAGGCATTCACAAACTGCATGTAAAATGTAATAATAATGGGCACGAAACATAAATTCCCCTAGTCGAAAGCACATTTCATCGTAGTTACCTAAAAGCGACATCTCTGTAAGTCGTGTATATTTAACTTTTTTTTTTTAAACATTCGCGAGAACAGTTTATTATTGTTATGCAGAGATCGCATGCGGCACGCTATAGCCCACGTCCGAGGGAACCACACTAACTGCTATGTTTATTTTTGTTATTTCTTTATTATAGGTGCCTGTTACTAAACTATGATACGTTGTAATGTACTTCACAAACCTAATATTATAAGATGTAATGCAAGGAATAGATAAGAAAATAAAATACAATACAAACATCTTGCAATAGTATACGATTAATAAAGTGCAATACATACACAATGACGTGTATAAGATTTTACATAAAAGTAAACAATCATATAAATGTACATATATAGGTTAAATCATGAAAAACGGAAAGCGATCCCAAGAATGCCTAGAAAGAATTCCAACGAGAAAACTAAACAAAATAAATGGATGGCTAAGTCCATACCAAAAACGTCTCTGACACCCTATAGCCAGAGGGCACCGGAAAAGTAAACAAAAAAAAAGTCTGTTCATATCATTCATTTCTGTCACAATTCTATTGAGTATATTAATATATCCATATTCGTTAATAATAGGTCTTTACGTATGAAATTGCCGTTCTGCAGTACTGGCCATTTCAAATCAAAATAATTTTTGTTTGGCTAAGAATTCTAATTTCAAATTAATTTTATTTTAAAAACATTCTTTTTCCAAAAATAGTCATTTGTTTATTGATTAGTGTTACATTTTCATCGCATTTCAATCTTTTTGTCATCATGGATACGTTAAAAATTCGAGTAATTATGGAATATGAGTACCGTCGTGGCAGCAACGCGGCACAAGCGGCACGCAACATCAACGACGTTTACGGAGCTAACACTACAAACCAACGCACCACCTGTTGTTGGTTTGCTCGCTTCCGTTCTGGGAATTTCGAGCTGAAAAATGAACGTCGCGGTCGTCCGAAGACTTTGGTTGACAATGACGAATTAAAGGCGATTGTAGAAGCTGATGATACACAATCTACGGCTGAATTAGCAGCAGCTTTCGACGTTAGCGTCAAAACAATATTGGCCCATTTGCGTCAAATTGGCAAGGTAAAAAACCTTGACAAATGGGTGCCCCACGAACTCAATGATCGCCAGCGCGAAGTACGCGTCGAGACGTGCCTTGCACTGCTCAACAGACACACAAATGAAGGAATTTTGAACTGCATTGTTACCTGCAATGAAAAATGGATTCTGTTTGATAACCGCAAGCACTCAGCAAGTTGGTTGGATCCTGGTTCAGCACCTAAACAATACCCTAAACGAAAACTTACCCCTAGAAAAGTGATAGTCACTGTTTGGTGGTCTAGCGCCGGTGTGATTCATCACAGCTTCTTACCAAACGGGGTGAGCATTACTGCAGATGTGTACTGTGAAGAACTGAACACAATGATGGAGAAGCTGGCACATCTCCAACCAGCATTGGGCAATCGCTCGTCTCCGCTGCTCCTGCACGACAACGCGCGACCTCATACCGCACAGCAGACGGTCTCCAAGTTGCAAGAACTGGGGTTGGAAGTTCTCCGTCATCCGCCTTACTCACCAGACCTTGCGCCTACAGACTACTAGTTTTTCCAGAATTTGGATAACTCCTTGGCGGGAAAAAAATTCAATACCCGAGAGGCAGTACAAAATGCCTTTGAAGAATTTGTTGCCTCCCGTCCAACTGATTTCTTTAAGAAGGGCATCAATAAACTGCTACTGCGATGGCAAAGATGCATTGATTGCATGGGTGGTTACTTCGATTAATACAAATGAAAAATACATGAAAAAAATTCGTTTAAATTTTTTCATACAAAACGGCAATTTCATAGGTAAAGACCTAATATAATATTCACTCTACCTATATCTATCTATATCTGTCTTTCGCAAAATAATATGTAACTTCGTTAATTATAAACGGAATACAGGCATTACAGGAATATAGCCAATTATATACAGATATGTAAGAGCTTAGAATAGTATATATTAATTTGAAAGTTTCATTCCAGACTTCGACAGAACATCAGCACTGCAACGCTTCCACTTATAATCCTGTAGCTGAGACAAGGACCCATTTGACAAACATCGATTGCGTGTTTTTTTCTACATTATTTTGTGTTTATGTTTGTTAATATGTGTTGTGTATATGTCAAATAAATGTTTCTTTCTTCCTTTTTCTTCTTTTAACACCGTTTGACCGGTCTAAATTTTCCAGTTGAAATTTTCGTTGGTAGTTCTATTGGATACTAATTTTGTAGATTCCAATGACCCTTTGCTATATTTTTTTATTAAAAATCTACTTAAACGCTGTGCGAAGCGGGCGCATGTCATCTAATCTCCTTATATATGAGGCCATAAACTCAATAAAACCTAAGAAAACAGATGAATTTTACGGTTTATTGCCTCAGAAAGAGTGGATCATTAAAAACTTTCCCTACTTAAATTCCTTGAAGTACTGCACTGAGAACAGCGCTATAGGGTGTTCCGCTTTTGTGAGACGAACGATAATTGGAGCATGATGTATAATAGTAGGACGTAGCGACCGGGTCTTTGTGGAATTGAAGGCGAACAGCGTTGCCATGGTGACCGGACAAGCTGAAACGCGCCCCGACGTGGAAGTTTGATGTTTTCTAGCCGACGGTATTAAATTTTATTCATAGCAGGATATCATAAAGTTTGATTGATTTCTGCAATCTGGTTGAATAATAAACATCGTCTGAAGTAAAGTTATAACATTTTATAAAGCATGTATTTATTGGAGTAAAAACTTCTTTATGCGCGTTGAGCGGTACTTTCGCAGGAGAAAAATTTGTTACTTCGCGTCATGACATGCTACGTCAGCATGAGCGGTCGTTACGTCAGCATGACGTATTGCGCTTGCACGGATTGCATCAGACTGGCGACAATTAGTATAGGGGCCTGTGTACATATAATATTGATATTTTGCAGTTCATCATACGTGCGATTGATCAAAAGACTTTATAAAAATAAATATAATTATTGCTTCGAGTGCCAATAGATATGAAAACCACATTACCGATAATTATTTCAATAAACAAATTTTAAGATATGAATATCGTCATTGACACTATAATTAATAAGAAAATACAAAAGAGACCACATTTATTTCATTGTTTTGAGTTTTTATTTCTGTTGGCAGTCCTATGACTCTGTCTCGACTTTTTTTACTATATTATGTAGGCCCAAGGGCACTACTACATGTATTGCAAGTATTCGTATATTTTATAAAATAAACTTGATTGATGAATTGATAACAAAAGTCAATCCGTGAATAGTGTCAAATGAGACAGTATAAAAAAATCACTCAGTGACATAGACGTTGGATCTATCATCTTATTCACGTTCTTATTTTTATAACGTGGTACGGTCATGTTGTGAAGAGGCATGAAAGCTAGATAACTAGAAGGCACTGTGAAGTTGAATCGATATATGAATACAGGAAGACTACTTTGTGTGAAAACAAATTCAGTGAATTACGAATAGTAAGTGTTAATACAAAGAACACATTGTTTTTATCTAAAATATTTCTAGAACCTAACAAAGCTTGCATTATCCAGAACCTTCTTTATACGTACGTTAGCGTTTTGAATTGGATTCAAAAACTGATAGAACACTTTCTTCAAGCTCGGCAACACAACATCTATACCTCTAATGTTGCGGTTGTCCATATACGATAACCATTTACTATCAGATGAGCCATGTATATCTTTGCTACCCTTTGGCACAAACAATACGGGTGATAAGGGAAAATGTAAAAGGAAAACAAGTTTTGCTGACCTTGCTTAGATGGGATGAGGGTAAGAAGATAATGAATCGGCGGAAACCGCGATTTGAGCCTTGCAGAAGAAGTAGATTGTTGTGTTTGAAGACTACGGTCGAAAGCCTCCTCTCCCAACGAGTAGAAGCGTAAATCAAAAGACAAGGATTTTAGCGGTTTACCGTTTAAAAAATTGTTTAGGTGATAATTGCGAAATTGAAGTCATTACCTTTTCATTTATTGCAGTATTATTTTTTACTTAAAAGATATTTTTGTGTTCTGGGAAAAGTTATGACTTAATTTACTTAATTAATCGTTCTACAAAACAAAATGAACATGTTAAAAAAAATATGAAATAGTATAGAAGAATAAAATCTAAATATATATTTAATTACATTAATTCAACTTAAGATTAAAATACTTACAGATATCTGAAGAATTCTTTACATACCTAAAACAGAAAGAAACATATGTAAAATTGTATATGGTGAAAATCATTTTAGAAAAATTAAAAATATTATAGTAACAATACTTATTAATTTGCGAATGACTGTTGATTCTATATGTAATTATATTTTTTTCTAAAAATACCTATTTTTTATAACAAAATCTACGAATCTGAAAAATAAAACGTTTTTTGTACAAAATCAATTAAGATTAGTACCGGCAGTTATATAATAAATGATCGGCAAACTCCCCTTCGCAAACGGACAAAAAATATGACGACCAAACAAAAACGCATTTACGAGAAAACGGTCCAAACTGTAGCTACCCCCAGATAATTCTTAATTAAACCGACTATTGTTGCACCTTGCAAGCTATTCATAACAAATGCCAAACGTAAACAATCGAACTTCTGAAAATAAGAAACACTGGATGCCTACTCCGATTTTACAGCATTTATTTATTAATTTCTCCTAACACTAATAAAAAAATCAGTGTTTCGAAATAATGATATAATTTAAACAAATTCGCTAAGACGTTAATATCACATATGTATAAAATATTTAATTGTCAGATTAATTATAATAAAATTCAAATGAATTTATTTTTTTCTGTTTATTTTATTTAAAACAAAATGATGTGAATGTTCACTTCACACGCATTGAAAGTGAACTTTTGAAAAAATGATAATACTATATGTGTATATTATACGTGATACACATGAACAACACACCAATCTGCTTATGGCGATTTTTTCCAAAGCTTCATAATACGCAAGTGCACGAACACGCATGATAACGTATGTATATACATATACCTATACATACAACGCCACGACCAGAGCAAGTACCTATTAGGTAGTACAAACATATAATGAAGCCATCGCAAATATAAGAAACACTTTATAACGTATTCTATCTCATTCTCTCGCACGTTAAATCCTATAGATTCATGTTAGTCTCTTTTAATATCGCTTTTTCGTTTCAACGAGTTTAAAATAACAACAGGGTTAGAGTAGTTTTCAGTTCAAAATATTAACATTTGTTTCCACAAAATGCAATGACAGTTTTGACATCAGTAAAAAATAACGCCATAGTCCTATTTATTTGTGTCTCAAAAATAGTAACAGTATTGTTTTCAAGACTTTTATTGTGGAACAAGTGTTGGCATAAACTGCAGTGAGTACCTAATAACAAAAGGCCTACAATACATCGGAAGTCGTTACTATAATGTGACCTGCTAGCCTGTCAGTAGATACACTGGCTGATACCGAAATGAGATAAATTAAAAGAGATTAACTATAGCAGGTTTATCACTCACATTACTCGTTAATCTTTTTGGCCGCTGAATATAGCCGTAAGGTTATATTTATATCATAGGAGGCAAACGAACCGGTCGGTCACCTGATGTTAAGTGATCACCGTCGTCCATAGACACTAGTAACACCATGGAAGGATGGAGGGGGGGAAAGGGAAGGAGAGGTGGGAATCCAGCGCTCTCACTGACCTAACGAAACGCAACAATGCAAGCACTGTTACTTTACATCGGTGTTTCTGTGAGAGGGTGGTAGTACCCCGGACGAACAGCTACATGCTGAATGCAGTAATAGATTCAGCGTGGCTCTACCACCTACATTTAAGTTCGGGTGTGTGCATAATATAGTCAAGAATTAATACAAAACTTAAAATATTATTATGAAAATCTAAGATTTACATCTGTCTACTTTTAAGTTGTCTCCGTGTTATATATCAATACTAATATTATAAAGGTGATGAGTTTGTTTGCTTGAACGCGTTAATCCCAGGAACTACAGGCCCGATTTGAAAAATTCTACTTCAGTGTTAGATAGCTCATTTATCGAGAAAGGCTATAGGCTATATTTTTTCCTTTTAAGGGCTTTTGCTAATATAATTACCAAGTCTTACCACCGTTTCATCTTAAATATATTAGAAGAACTGCCTGATCTAGTATTACACTAATCGGAGTAGTCCTCAATGCAAGGAGGGCAAGCGACCCCGATAATTGCTTTCTCCCGGTCGCTCTTGCAAGCGTACGCGCTAATTGAATGCGTTGACGCCGGCAGTTTGCTTTCGTGTATTTCACCCTGCAGACATTCATTTCCACTTCGGTGAACGTTCGGCGATTCCTTTGCTAAGATGTAACGCTAAATACAACACGGTTTTTATGTTGTCTTTATACTTTTAAGAGAGTCTTTATTTACAATAGTACAATTGAAATTATAAAACATCCATTCAGATTGTAAGCTGTAGTAATATATGAACCGATATATGTGGTAATACGCTGGTAAGACTACTACAATCAGAACGGAATGTATTTTAAAAAGCGACGGTCCGTAACTACTCATTGCTACGACAGTTACGTTACGTATTTGAATTAAGATATAGTGAGCCAAAAGATTGCCAGTTCGTACCTCGCATATGACTGATTTTATGATGTATATCAGCCATTTCGTTTGGTACAGTTCTAGTTTAGTTTGTAATTAAAAGGCCCTGTATGACACTGTGGACTGATATTTCATTTATTAGAGCTTTTTCGCCTTAGATTTAAATGGTCGCTATATGGTAACTTCTAACTTATTTATTCAGTTAGACGTACAGAATACAACTTGTCTGTATATGAGTGTCTATTGTTCTCAATCATCGCTTACAATTTTCCTTTACTATAGTTAACATTTTACCTTTCAGTGTGAATTGATAAGAAACAAACTTTAATTTACATTACATTTGCGTTACATTATTACAAAAGTGTGATAATTTTTACCGTGACATGGTGTTGTCGTGCACATCTTTATATATAAATTTCTTCTGTACGTGTGTATGTCACTGAATTGCTCCTAAACAGCTGGACCGATTTTGATGAAATTTAGTGTGCGCGTTCCAGTGGATCCGAGAATGGTTTAGATTCACAAGTGGACCCGGTAGGTGGCGCTGCGGTTGACTTTTAGGTTTTTTTATTACCGAGGCAGGACATTTTTTTTTTCGAACTGACTACGCTTTTGACCTAGCAAGGTCTTAATAGCTTCACCTGACTACTAAGGCGAGCGCTTAAGGCACTCAGCCGATTTAATTTGACAACTAGCTTAAGGGTGCACGACACACCTCGGCTTGGGCTGTTGCCTGATACATGCAATTCGCGACCTATCTGAGAGTCCGAGGCAGGATAACTTCCGCCGGGCCCGCTAGTTATAGTACAAAGCGATTCAACATCAAAGATACGATCTCTAAGGATTTATACATAATATAAAATAATTCAATCTCAACTTAAAATAAACACCATATATTTATTACAATTAAAACGGTTGCACTGTTATTAAATTTAAAAGTTGTCGTATATCATATCATACAGAAAATTAATACTTTATTTACCAACTAAAACGTTGAAGCGACAGAAAACTCCGGACACAAAATTAAAACGAGCATATCAAAATAACTTTTACACAGGAACGGAAGCATTTTCAGTGGGAGTCGGGTGCGCCAGCGATACGGAAGGCATCTGACGGCCATGTTGATTATTTACGCCCGCCATCTACCGACGTTCGGTGGCGACGTTAATTATGTATCAGTTACAATAATATCTTCCGTTGTGTTCTAAAATTTATACAATGACTTGGGTTTGATAACCGCTAGAATTAAAATTATTTTTTCTAATACTAGCTAGTTCCTGCGATTTATTCTCTGAAAATGAGTTTGTTATATCATAAGAACTATATATTTTGTAAACTATTATTATGAAGAGAAAAAAAAATTGATTGTTTTTTGCTATAAATAAACTCTAACGTAACCTATTTAAGAAAATCTTCATTTATAAAGAGTTACATTATCAGCAAATATAAAAGGCTATAGTATATTTTCAAAGTCAACATTAACACGAGCGAAGCCGCGAGCTAAAGCTATTGAATAAAATGTGAATAGTCCTATATTATTGTAATTGCCATTATGTCATTACTATTTAACTTACGACAACCATTTTAGAGATTCTGAGGTAACTCTTCGGAAATTTATGGATAGCGCTTAAACTCTATTAAAAAATTATAATATTATATCAGCCGCCCTAATTCAATATCATTGATATATTCATAGTATTTAATATGGCGAATATGGTTCTGAATATAGTACCGTAAGGTAAAATACAAATTAAATTGAAATCTCATTTATTAAGAAAACTTGTAATATATTATCTACAGAACTTTAAAATAAGGTAAATTTTTTACCTTGCTACCATTTCGATATAACATGGCAGTCATTCCCGAGTGTTTGTTATTCGGCTGGCACTGATGTGACGAAGATAGGTAAATGTTTCAAGTATAAGGAACTAAAATGGCTGTTAACGAGTAATATTAAAATTCGACCTACTTTTTGATGTGAAGCATCTGTAGGCGCGAATAAACCTGATTGTTGGCTTGGCGACCCGTGGCGACGCAAGACACAAATATTTGCAACCCTATCTGTATAAACATAAGATTCAAATTGTTTTGTCGGCCACTCGTTCTACTAGTGTTATGCGCCCTTTGATAAATGCCGCCAAACACACCGCGCCTGCGCCTACTTAAATTTTTATATTTAATAAAAACAAATATTTATGTAATAAAATAAATAAACAGTTATTATTTTATGTAACAAATTTGTAATGCTTTATCTTTTGGTTATGTCATAGCTGATTCCTGTCGTAATCTTTTCTTTTAGAGATATAACTTATACAAAATTTCGATGTTTCACATCTGCCAGGCGTCCCGTGACGGCTCAATTTTTTTTAATAGTATTAATATATTATTTAATTATTAGAGGGTTCAATAGAAGTGATTCAAACTAAAAACTTATAACAGAATAAATAAATCAAAGTTTATTCAAACATCGTTTAACAAACAAGCAACAATATTAAGTTTAGCGAATACATACGAAACTCAAACATGTTCTTGTCGAAGTATAAAGACTCTTCGTTACATCCAGCGGTTGAGACGAGAAAATTAGGAGATTTCGTATGCGTAGTCTACGGAGCTTAGCAAATAATCTCATAATTCATAACCGCATTGCATCATTAACCGTGCGGGAGACATACGTCATAGACTACCATCGTGATAAGAGAGTTCAACAAACCGCTTTTTATCCATTATTCAGCAAATTTTCTACCTCAGCATATGCTCACGTTAATCTAAATTTGTCTTATGATTCGGGAACAGTTCTATTTTCTAGATGAAAGGTACTTACTCTATGTCGGTTGGTTTAAGGTGTGAAACCGTAATAAACAAACCTCACATTCGTATTTATAATTTTAGTTACGACTAGCTGTACACGCGTCCCCGTCCTCGAGAAATCTAATGTAAATAAACAGTGACTAATAAAATCATCTGAATGTATTAAGCTCATTTACTTATCTACTTTTCTCTCGTACTTAAATCACGTCGTCATTAAAATTAGAATAACTTTTGATAGAGTGAACCGATTTTAATGAAACCTAGACTAAATATTACTCGAGGATATGATTTATGAGGAGTGGTTTTATCGTGAACGCAGTACTTCAGCAGTGATGCATGTTCAGTGCAGGTAGACATACAGATAGACAGAAAGACATTTCTTAAAATGATTGAAATGTATTTTATTACTTATTCCAAGACACCTGCAAAAATTTTTTTCACAAAAATCTGAAAAGTACAGAACACGTTAGATTTACATTCTTATTATCTTCTTCTTCTATACATATAATAAAAATAAAATGTCTGTATGTAATATCAAAATAACACTTTTTTACTGATTGGGTGTGAAAGTATACAGGCAACTGATAACAAAAATGCAATTTTTAAAATTTTTGTCGGTCTGTCTGTCTGTATGTCTGTTTGTTCTGGCTAATCTCTGAAACGGCCGGACAGATTTTGACGGGAATTTCACTGGCAGATAGAACAAATTACAGCGAGTTACTTAGGGTACTTTAAATTAGACTAGCTGTTAACCGCGGCTTTGTCTGCGATTAACTCATTATATTAGATTATTATTTTTTTTTATTTCTTTTAATATTAATTATTCCAATTGATCATATACAATTCTGCTTCAAATCTCAAATTACTCTCAGATGTAATGTTTTTGTTTTTTTTTATTTCAAATTTTGTTTGAGTTTGTTAAGGGAATTAATTTTCTTAATGTAAAATATTAAGTAAACTTAGTGAATTTCATAATTTGATTTTGTAACCCTAACCGTTTGCTCATTGTCAGACTAAGCATGCAGTCTACACCTCTAATTGCGATGACACTTACCGTTACAAATTGTGCGTGTCTTATTTTAATAATGATCAGTGTACATTGTGTTGGTGTTCAATAAATAAATAAATAAAATAAATAAATAAATAAACGGTTGGACCGATTTCCACGAAATTTTCACTAGCAGATAGCCGATCTCATAAAAAGTAATTTAAGCAATTTTAATTTATGTTAGCTGTTAACTGTGGCTTCACCCGCAACGTTATCTTCAAAACGGTTTGACTGATCTTCACAAAACTTTCACTGGCAGATATTTGACCTTATAAAAAGTAATTCAAGCAATTTTAGTTTATACTAGCTGTTTCCCGTGGCTTCGCCCGCAGTGCTATCTCTAAAACGGTTCGACTGATTTTTGAGGAACATTCACCGACAGATAGCAAACATTATAAAAAGTATTTTAATTTAGACTAGCTGTTAACCGTTGCTTCGCCTGCTGTGATATCATCAAAACGGTTAAACCGATTTTCACGGGACTTTCACTGGTAGATAACCGACATTATAACAAGTAATTTAGTTTATTTTAATTTAGACTTTGTCTGCATGAAACTTAGCAAGATTTCAACTCATTCTTTATTTTTAATAAGATAAATAATTATCAGCTTATTGTTTACAATTCGACATTATAATTATTAATAATTATAATGATATAGAGGTCTTCCTAATAAGATCTTAGATTATAAACGTATTACGTAAAGGGTTCCATAATACAATTTCATGCGGAACAGCCAAGCGTTTATTTTTTGTATGGTCGCAAAATCATAATTATAATAATGGCAATGTATATTTATAATAATAATATTTTAAGTTATTGTTTCATTAGTTCCTTATACACTGTAAGTGAGCACTGAGGTAGTTATATGGTGGGTTAAGGTTCCAAATATGTTGCTGATGACAAATCTCATTTGGCAAGCTGTTAGTATTTATATATCTAATGTACACGTTACATGTTACTTTTAGTGGTGTGCGCTTCGTACTTACAATTATCTTTAAAGAGCATTTCTATAATTGTACATAGTCTCACAATTTTATAATTCTTTAATACGATTTAAAAAAACGCGTGCGGAGCTGCGAGTACAGCTAGTATGTAATAAATGTATACTTTGATAAAACTATACAACTATAGAATCGTTCGAAGTCTGTACATTGAAAATATTTGTCAAAAACTGATTGCAGCAGCAACTTGCAGCAACAAAAGTCTATTGTTAAAAATTCTGTCTCTATGTATGTTCGTCTGTTTTAATACGCGAATGCAGCGGCAGTTTATTGATGCCCTTCTTAAAGAAATCAGCTGGACGGGAGGCAACAAATTCTTCAAAGGCATTTTGTACTGCCTCTCGGGTATTGAATTTTTTTCCCGCCAAGGAGTTATCCAAATTCTGGAAAAAGTAGTAGTCTGTAGGCGCAAGGTCTGGTGAGTAGGGCGGATGACTGAGAACTTCCAACCCCAGTTCTTGCAACTTGGAGACCGTCTGCTGTGCAATATGAGGTCGCGCGTTGTCGTGCAGTAGCAGCGGAGACGAGCGATTGATCAATGCTGGTTGGAGATGTGCCAGCTTCTCCATCATTGTGTTCAGTTCTTCACAGTACATATCTGCAGTAATGCTCACCCCGTTTGGTAAGAAGCTGTGATGAATCACACCGGCGCTAGACCACCAAACAGTGACCATCACTTTTCTAGGGGTAAGTTTTCGTTTAGAACCAGTTTCGTGCTGAACCAGGATCCAACCAACTTGCTGAGCGCTTGCGGTTATCAAACAGAATCCATTTTTCATCGCAGGTAACAATGCGGTTCAAAATTTCTTCATTTGTGTGTCTGTCGAGCAGTGCAAGGCACGTCTCGACGCGTACTTCGCGCTGGCGATCATTGAGTTCGTGGGGCACCCATTTGTCAAGCTTTTTTACCTTGCCAATTTGACGCAAATGGACCAATATTGTTTTGACGCTAACGTCGAAAGATGCTGCTAATTCAGCCGTAGATTGTGTATCATCAGCTTCCACAATCGCCTTTAATTCGTCATTGTCGACCAAAGTCTTCGGTTCATTTTTCAGGTCGAAATTCCCAGAATGGAAGCGAGCAAACCAATAATAGGTGGTGCGTTGGTTTGTAATGTTAGCTCCGTAAACGTCGTTGATGTTGCGTGCCGCTTGTGCCGCGTTGCTGCCACAACGGTACTCATATTCCATAATTACTCGAATTTTTAACGTTTCCATGATGACAAAAAAGATTGAAATGCGATGAAAATGTAACACTAATCAATAAACAAATAACTACTTTTGGAAAAATAATTCCATGTTTTTAAAATAAAATTAATTTGAAATTAGAATTCTTAGCCAAACAAAAATTATTTTGATTTGAAATGCCCAGTACTGTAGAACGGCAATTTCATAGGTAAGTAAAGACCTATTATTACCCGCAAAGTTTCGTTTACAAATTAATTTCAAGCATACGAAGTCGCAGGCACATCTAGTTTATGTAAGATAAGATTTATATATCACAAGTTTTATCGATACTAACAGATAATATGTTTGTAACATTGGCTTCTGTATCGGAGTATTTCGGATGGACTTGAACATGGCTACTCCTCTCTTCTTCAGACTTATACATGGCCGATTCTATGAAATTTAATTTTATTAGTAATAACATTTTTTTGTTAATTGGATGCTGTTTTTGGTACACAATTTTTTTTCATTACTGCTTAACATTTATAATTTTTTATCCATTTCTACTCTACTCGTATGACTTCATAGTCTATTTTACAATAACTGTTTAGCACAACAATACAGAGCTTGTATAGTCAGTACTATGCTAGTGCTCTAAAAAGTCTTCAATCTGATAGTAAAATTCTAAGCACAGTCGGTTCAACCATTTCATATATTAACCCGAACATATAATGATAACTTCAATTTTATATTTATTTATGAATATCAGAAGCAACATAAATACATCTTGTAGGTGGTACAGCCACGCTGAAGCTATTACTGGTTTCAGCATGAATGGGTCGGCTCGCCCGGGGTAGTATCACCTCTCACAGAAACACCGACGTGAAGTATCAGTGCTTGCCATTGTTGCGTTTCGTTCGGCCAATGAGAGCGCCGGAGGCCCACCTCCCCCTCTCTTCCCTCCTTCCCCCAAACACAGGCTGGCAACACACTTGCGACTCTCCTGGTGTTGCTAGTGCCTATGGATGATGGTGAACACTTAACATCAAGTGACCTTTTTTATTAACGTGGAGTAATCCTTTATGGATACGCCACCCTCTCGGGGGAGAAAGTGAGCTGTCTGACTCGCACGGACTAAAACCCCACGGTGTACCGTCCGCCGCATGGTAGGGGCGGCCAGGGAACGAACCTGCTAACATCAGATGACCTACCTGTTCGTTTGACTCCTAAGATAAAAAAAAAACATAATTTGATTTAAACATAAGATCGCAACGTATCGTATAAAACAAAACGTCTCTTCCTGATTGTTCAAGACTTTACAATATAAACCCGTAGACAATTTAGAAAATTAACTAAATTAGTACGCAAGTCTCATTCAACGTCGGTAAATAATCTCATAGTTCATTACCGCACCGCGCATCATTACCGTGTCTGAAGCTCACACACAGCTTTACCTTATGAGAATTTGAATTACCCCGCTGGTTTTTCATTATCAAGTAAATGGTACCTTTTGAATATTTATGTGTCGTTTCTCATTTTGTTGAGCGCCGTTTCCTACGTGTATATATGTATAAACACTTTGTCAATATGTGCCAGTAAGGAATTTAGATAATATGTATTCTGTAAAATGCTATCAGTGGGAATGATGTAAAATATATATTATTATAGCTAATTTCTGCATAACAGCAGTCGGCGGTGTTATCTGTAATTAAACTAACCAAACTGCCACTTAGTACAAGCCAAGATTTTGGTGAAAAATACGACGAATAAATATTACGTATAGCGAGTCACTTGTGTTAAATAGAAAGAAAGAAATAATTTATTGTTGGAACAAACATACAAATTAAATTAAATTACACAAACAAATTAGACTTGTAATTTCTAATAAATAGAATAATAACAGAAATGTTATTTCTGAAGATCATGATCCAGGCGTACACAACTGTTGTTTACTATTCCCATACCCATACCTAGTAACTACTATTATAACCAAAATTAGTGGCTTTAACCACTAGACCCATTAGTTAAAATACACCATTCATAAGTGTTACGTAACGCATAAAAATATTTTAAATGTGTTTTCGTCATTGAATTAACTGTAAGCTTACACAGTAATGTTAAAAAGTGATTTCGGGAAAAATTCTATCTTTAAACAAAGAAAAATTCTGAAAGATCCAGAGGCGCACTTATTGAAAAACTCGGCCCACTTAAAATGCGCTACATATGCGTCTTCCACTTTTGAACATGAGAGAGTTCTCAAAACATTGGCTACGAGAACTAAGAAGAAAAGTACGACCGCAGATATGTGACCGAAATGTTGGAACACTACGGGCCTTACCATTGTTAAGTGGCGATTTTAAATGAATATTATTCTAATTCATATGCACATTAAAATTCTTCCTACGCTGCTAAATCGATTTCCCGTAATGATTATTTTAGAATTTGCATGAATGTACTTATTATAATTGGCTGACGGCAAACAAAATCACAAAGAAACCTGAAATAGTTACTGTGATTTTCTCTATATTTGAAATTGTCGATACGTAATAGGGTAACATGGCAACTATGTCCTATTGTCCCTCGGGAATACGTTTGACCCAGCGATGGGACTCTTAGACTATGGTATTATTGTATATGATAAATTTGTGGAAAAGCATTGTCCAATAGCCGCTTGCTAAATTCTCTTTCACTAAGTAGAGTTGCGTAGAGTGACGTCATGTTATCAGGATACAGTAAAGAAATAAATGAAGTCGAGAAACCGTGGTTGCATTCGGTTACAATCTTTCCAATGTGAATTTTATCTAGGTTACATTCGACTCGCGATTCCGAAGTAATATGAAAAGTTTGAGGTGAGCTAATACGGGGGTTCCGTGTCGTTCTAAAACAGGTTTCACGTCCATATTTGAGGAGTAAAAATTGATGTTTGCAATACTTTTTCTTCAACTGTTTTTTTATTCGAGGTAATGTTCGTTTTACTTTTATTATTTTTTTACTTTAAATTCATTTGTCCAGCATAAGATCTATCGATTATTGTGATTTTACATTAATTTATCACTACTAATGGTCGTACAGTGGTCGAAATTTGAACATTATTCATTAATTTCTTAAGTTCCTAATATTTAGAAGGGATTATTTGACAGAGAGTGTACAAATATTGCAAATAAATAAGATTTACAAATAAAGGCTTCAAGTCTTCGCTGGTATGACTAAAACTTAACTAACTATAACAGTAAAACTTGTCAGTACCTACTAAGAAAGGAGAAATAAAGCAAATCCATTAACAAAACAGAGAAGAAAAAAGTAGTTGACTGTTTTATCTTATTTATATATAGATACTTTTTTATTTTATTTAAATAATTTTTTGCAGTAACCTTATTTCTATTGAAGTTATATTCAGTTATTATTATTTTATATCATTCTACATCATTTAGTTCTATTTTATCTGACCTCTGTGCACTGTTTTTCACATAGCTTAATGATTATCTTTTTAAGAATACTTCTAAACTATATAATTATCTAAATCAGGAATTCGGTATCTTAACTCTGCCGTACCAATATATTCTTGATAATTTAATGTATGTCCGCAAAACCTTATATATGCTGGATCTAGTAAAAGACCAACATAATTTAAATACTAGAAACAGCAACAAATTGGTCATTCCATGCTTCAGGCTCGCTAAGTCCAAAAACAGTTTTTTAGGTAATAGTGTTAGGTTTTATAATAAAGTCCCAAAACACATTATCGATTTGCCGGATAGTAAGTTCAAGAATCATGTCAAGCGGGTTTTAATATCTAAAGGCTATTATAGGGTGGATCAATATGTGAACGATTGTGACGTCTGGAAATGACGCACCTCTCTGTGCATCCACTAATAACAAATGTAACTATTTATGTTTTGTAAACATATATAACATGAAAAGATAAACCAGATCGAGTTTCTTGCCGGTTGTTCTCGATGACTGGGTTGTTTTCCGAACCGGTGGTAGCTTTGACGTTCATAAGCGTCTTCTCAGGGCCTAAATTGAATGAAGGATATTTTGATTTGATTTTGATTTTAAAATGCTACTAATTTTTTCAATAAATGTCACGTATAATTACCTAGAAGGCACGAATATCATTTGTTTAATATACTGTATAGGCAAAATTTTGACGAGTCTTGTTTAAAGTTAGATGATGACGTGGTCTAAGATAGTAAGCACGTTAAACATAGGGGAAGCGGGTTCTCAAGTGCAGCTGCCGGAACACACCGACAGATACGTGATACCAGATTTTCATTTTGAGAGTGGTAGCTAACCAGGCGGACTTAGAAAACGCTCTTCTACGATGCTGTGGTTTCATCAATATGTTTTCCTGCACCGACAGCTCCGACCCAGCTGAAATGCACTTCGTCCGCGTGAAATAGTTACTTTGGGCTAACGCTAACACGCAGCGGAAGCTCTCAAGAGGAAAAAACATTCCGATTTTTAAACATTGTTCATTGGTGCTCCACTCTTATTGGCCTTAGTGTGATAATATATAGCCTATAACCTTCCTCGATAATTGAGCTACATAACACTCAAAGAATTATTCAAATCGGACCAGTAGTTCCTGAAATAACCGCCTACGTCACAAACTCACAAACTTTACCTCTTTATAATATTATTAGTATATTACTATATATTTTACATCTTCTGTCTCAAATGCTAAATTTGGACATATGTATTTAAAATTTGTAAAAAAAGAATTGTGCATGGAATACTACGGAAATAAGGATAAGAAGCAATCATTTTAATAAAAAAAAATCTCTACTACAAGCACATTAGGTTCCACTGAAACGAAATATAAATAAGGTTTGGACAAATTCGGACTACAAATAATAATACTACATTGTTTGATGTTTGCCAATGTTCACATACACTACAAAGTAAATACAAAGCCATTTAGACAAGCACTAGTAGTAACAGTTAATCCCGTTCGGGGTTAAATCTCGACAAGAAAGGTACTACATCGGCTATGAGCTCCTAACCTCATGAAAATGTATCAGAAAAATCAAGTAACCGCTTCCACGTCTTACGTTTAGTCGTGTGGTGTGAGTTATGAAAAACTAGTGTTGTATAAAATTCAGTAAATCATTACATAGTATAAAACAAAGTCCTCTGCTACGTCTGTTTGTCCGTTCACAATAAACTCAAAAACGAATGAACGGATTTTCATGCGGTTTTCAACAGTAGATAAAATGATCCATGAGGAAGGTTTAGGTATATGATTTGTCAAGGTTTCTTTTTTATTATTAGGGCGGTATAACGTCCGCCGGGTCCGCTAGTTTAACATATTTATAATTAACTCTCGCCTGTTCACTCATGTTTTTTCTCCAGTTCTCGACCACTACACCCTACTTTTCGCTACACGGTCTGTTCACACTTTTAACAACGTTCTTGCTTAAGGTAATTGTGATCTACACTTAGTATGCTAATTACTCAACTCTGCCTCTAACGGTTGTAGCGTGAATTCAGATGATCTGTAACCCTCCTTAATAAATATATCATTTAATAGAATTAAAGAAATAAACTCCGACTATGGTTCCCATTTTAGCATGTTCAAACAATCTCTTGTGATTTGTAATGTCATAATGTCAGTTTATAAAAATACTTCTACATATGTCATAGCGTTAAATTTCTTTAAAGAAAATGCAAATGAAATTGTATAAATAAATATATCTATCTACAATATGACAGTATTTTTTTTATATATTGCTAAATATTTTAAACACTTTCTGAATAAATTAAGGAATAATGACTACCCCGACGTATGTTACTTATATCAAGTTGTATACAATATACAATGCTTACATCAGAAAACTGTGCGCTTGTACCAAGCACCAGTAGCATAAATATTCAGTGTGGGGCGAAGATCTCTTATTAATGAAAAAGGGTCACGAGGTATTTTAATTCAACTACGTGTTAAGGATTTCGTTGGGATACTTACCCGCGTTACGTGCCCTGGAGGGTATCGCGTAAATTCGACTCGGACTAAAATAATGGACTGGGAACACTTACACGAATATGAAGTACTGCACAGATTACGAAAAGAAAGTACTTTATAGATTCTAACGTTTGGGCACAATTTCATGTGTGGTATAAGATGATAAACACGCAAAACCTAGAGAAGGACTGGTACTCAAGTGCAGCTGCCGGAACACAACAACAGGGGCTTCGCGACAAGACTTTCAACTAAACAGTGGTAGCTAGTCAGACGGCCTTGGAAACTTTTTTATTTCTTTACTCTATTCATTTCTTTCATTTATTTATTTCTAATCTAACGCCATAGATCTAATCTAACGACTTCCAATACATCTCTAGGCAGCACACATATTCATATGTTTTATTTAATTTGGTTAATTTGATAAACTATTTATTTTCCGCTTTCTAGATGCCTTATGGATTTTTGATATTGAACAGTATAGGCTACAGAGCTTGCCAAATTTACTTTTTTTGAAGCAGTTAAAAAAAAATCACCTTCCTTCTACGCGGCGGGGTTTAAAAAATTATATACACATTTGTGTTCTCTCTCAACCGTATTTATTCACTGCCCGGTGATTATTAGTTACTGATTTAATATTGGTACATATATATATATATAGACTAGTTGAATTATATAACAATTCAACCGCCGAGATATTATTTCTTGGACAAATTTTGGAAAATTTATTCTGCAGTAGACCCAACAATAAATAACAATAAGTCATGGTGGCAGAGTGGTTTGACCGGTGGAATATCAATTTAATGTCCGTAGGTTCGAACCAACCGATATACTGAGACATCTTATCGCACGACCTATGTGGGAAAATATAGAACTATGGATTTCTTGGAATTCGAAATCACTAGTACGTTGCGGGCTGGCGCGGTAACTATGCCCATATCTTCCTTCGGGATGAGGCTTATGTCATTGTAGCAGGTCTCCTACAGGCTTATGTGTTGAGATGCAATAATTACAAATAAATAAAAACATGAATGTAACGTAAAAGTCTCCGTTGAGAATACAATACACGGAGAGTAGAGATTATTTTCCTCTTTATTAAAACGTAGAAGATGTAAACTGAAAATATTCCCTGTGCAAAGGAACAAGGTCGTTTTGTATAAAATTCCAATAGAATCCTCAAGAGCGACGGTAACACGAACATTAATAAACCGAAACGAGTGAGGTTCGGAAGTGTTTTCGGTAGAGATTTCCCTTTATACTGACTTCGTTGGTTCTTATAATTTGCATAAAAATATTCTTTATTAACAAATACTGATGCCAGGAAGAGAAGAACATTGTTTTCGCGTAGATAATGCCGAATAAGAATAATCCTTACATACTGAAATACAAAAGTTAGTAAGACTGTCATTTGATCATAAAGTCATTCGACACTGCATGATGTAGTCGGAGATGGTAGTCAGTTGAATCTAGAGAAAGAATTAACTCCAAAGTACAATTGTGGAAATACTAGACTATAAATATAATCCAGAATATAGATTTCAAGTTGAGGGCTCACCAAACGAGCACTAAAATTAAAAAAAAACAGATATTATTAAACAGCTCAGTAAAACAATTAGAAAAACCCAGCCAATTTCTCAGTTCACTACAAACGGCTTATATATAAAGCCTGAGGTTTCTTAGACCACGTTTGTTATACGTCTTCATCTATACATATAATAACAATGTAAATCTAACGTGTCTATATTATTCAGTTTTTTGTGAAAAGAGTTGTTGTCTTGGAATATGTAATAAAATACAGTTCAATCATTTTGAGAAATGTATGTTTGTTTGGACACGCAACACTGATAAAGCACTGCGTTTACGATAAAGCATATCCTCGAGTAACATTTAGTCTCGGTTTCATTAAAATCGGTTCACTCTATCAAAAGTCATAGTCATTTTAATGAAGACGCGACATAAGTACGAGAAAAAAGTAAATAAGTAAATGGACATAATACATTTAGTTAACTTTATTAGTCACTTTTGTTACATTAGGTTCCACGCGGACTGAGTCCCGGGAACAACTAGAATACAATATATTTCTATACACTCTCATTCCTTCTATCACAAACGTTATTTAATTCATAAAACATTTCCCGAAAATAATTACCATGGAAAATAAAATGATCTCAACAAAATACGGAAACAATAGACTAATAGAGACAAAACTGTCTTCTTAGCCCGACTATAAATAATATAACACTTTAAGTCTCTCGACGATTGTTGTGAAAACAATGAGCATTGAGTTACGGTTGAAATCGGCTTAACGTACATAAAATCGGAGAAACGTTTCATCATAGGATAAACTTTATTAAGCTGTGTACAGCTTTTAATAAATAATACACTCATCAAAAAAGTCTAAGCAACATGTACTAATTTAAATTTTAGGATGGTTCTTCACATTATAACGTTGTATTTTATTTTTAAAATAATATCTTTAGGGTTCTATGATGTAAAAATAACAGCTGTTGTCTTTATAAGTTCTTTTAATAACAGAAATGAACTATATTAGAATATACTGGAAGAAACTAAGATACATAAGAAACTAAACTTTTTTCTTACAAAATGAAATTTCTAAAGAAAATGTATTTATTGTGAAAGAATAGAACAATTTAATACAAAGTATGGTCTCCTCTGCTATTCAGAACTTGTCGCAACATTATTCATTAATTAATGAGACTGTTTATGTCATCTTGCGGTATTCGCTCCCAATGGAATTGTAGCAAATCCTTCAGCTGTTGGGTTGTTGTCGCTCCGTCCAAGTCCTTCAAAACACGTCTCTGAGCATGTCCCATGCGTGCTCATGGGGTTGAGATCTGGCGATTGTGCAGGCCAGGGCAAACCGGATGTTCTCCGTTGCAAAGTATTCACTGGTTCGCCGAGCTGTATGTGAACGCGCATTGTCATGCATTAACCTAAAATCGACCAAAGGTTTGTGCAAATGGGAGACAAAGGCTAGAAATCCTCAATGTAATTTTCAGCATTCATGTTTCCATTACAAAACAGCTCAGTCGCCTTCTTCATAATACCCGCCCAAACATAACTTTAGCCGCTTATGAAACTTCCTAACGCACCTAGCCTTTCAGTATTTCCGGCCCACACTTGCACCCTTCTTGTATCACTTAAACCCAATCGCGCTCATCGGAAAACATAATTTTATCCCATTGTTCCTGGTCCATGTTATGCGTCTCTACACCATTCATATCAACAGCGCGATTCCCGTGACGTATTGGTGGGCACCTGATTGGGCGTCGAGCTCGTAGGCCGTACTCATGCAGTCGATTCGCACAGTTAGCTTACATCAACACCACTTAAATTTGTAGCCTCAAACTTATCTCTCAGCGGTAACATCGGCTGCGTCTTGCAGTCAGTTGTATGTACCGGTCTTGCCGAGTGGTTGTACTCCTTTTACGGCCTGGATGCTGTTCAGCGGGTCTCCTGTATTATTGTAGCGCTCCAAAACACAAAAACACTTCTATAATCCAAAATGTCAGAACCTAGATTATTACTTCCCGCTTGCAACATCCCTACAGCTCTTTGCATTTCATCTCCATCAAATACGTCGCTTCATACGAAAAATATCTAACAATTCAATTTTGTCGCAACTTTATTTAAATGGTTGGAAAATTATAAAATCAAACAAACGAGCAATAAAACGCACTAAATTCAAACAAATTCGCAGCATTTAATTTTATAAAAAACAAAACAAATCAAATTTTTTTTTACAACCAGCCAGATGTCATCAATAACAAAAAAGTTTACTTACCTACGCACTTTGTTTGAGTAAATACTTAGAAATTAATTAATATAAATGGTAAAATTTGTAATATCACGCATGTTGCTAGACTTTTTTATGTGTGTAGTTTGATTTGATGTTTTCTTAATATACATATTCAACGATCTACATGTATTTATTGAAACATCTAAATATGAATAGGTTTTCGTTTTCTTTAATCTTCTTTGTACAGAACAAACATTTAGAGATTCCAAGAATGTATTAAGATTCACAAGACTGTTAATTACAATTGATAATTGATTATAAGAAATGTACACTTTAGTAAAATTATAAGAAGTAATATTTTTAATTTCAAATCCATCCTGTTAATAATATTTTTGCAGAGAATTTCCCGCTAATCTACTCCGAAAGCTTTTGCTTTTACAAACAATGAAACAGTACACATAATAACGGAGTTATTAAGCTAGTCCACTAACGTAAGAACGTACCGCATATACCTAATTCACAATATTCTATATAAACCGTATGTGACAATACCAATAATAAGGATTGCCCCGTTGTCACGCGCACGAGGACGTTCCGCACTCGAGTTCCGCGATTTTCCGCTAGTCCTGCGCGACAATGCGCTGCAATAGCGAAGTCTCTTTCCAGCCGGCGATGGTTTCGGGGATGAAGAAAAAAGGCCCTTCTCAGGGCCAACCAGATCCCGCGTCATTACGACGAACAACCACCAGCATGCACACGGACTCCGATATCCCGCACACATCGACGACACCCGCTACGCCTACCGAACTTCGCTCCCCGGAGCCTATTGAGCCTATAAAGCCTATAAAGTCTATAAAGCCGCCTTACATCGTGGCGCTGCTTCGTTCGAAGCAATACGAGAACGACTGCGACGTTTTCGCCCAGTTGCTCGCAACTGGAGGCCCGTCCGAAACAATGAGGCGATGGATAGTGCTCTACTTGCGCATCTTGAAAGATGAAAACGATGGCTATGATCTCAGAGATCCCGACATCGAAGCATTAAAAACTCCTATAAATGAAAGTCTCATTTTGCCAGAAATTCCTCCGTCGCAACTCAAGCGGCTCGAGCCGCGTATAGAGAAAGCGCGCCGCAAGCGCGACGAAGTACTACTACTACAACAACGACCGCCACCAAACTCACCAGACGCCCAGACGCCGGAGAGTAAGAGGTTCAAACCTCTGCCTCCCACGCAACAATCCACGGAACACCCTGAAGCTCAAGCTATACCCGTCGAGAGCCGCGTGGCGCCACAAGCGCCTGCAGCCGTGCTTTCGACGGGTAAACATACAGAAACCCGAGTTCCCGATATACCCGCCGAGAGCCGCGGGACGCCACTGGCGCCTTCAACAGAGAACCAGCCTACAGTGCCGCGAGTTCCCGAAATACCCACTGAGAGCCGCGGGGCGCCACCAGCGCCCTCATTTATATCACAGGAAATGCCTGCGGAACCCCAAAAGACGACTGTTATACCCGCAGAAAGTCTTGGGGCGCCACATGCGTCTGCACCAACGCAATCGCAGCGATCCTACGCTACGATAGCGGCGTCCCCGTCAACTTCGATTGCTCAGACACCGGCGAATGTTAATTCGCCGCAAACACTGCCACCAGGGGGAAGCACCTCGGAAGCAAGTGCGTCACACCGACAACGTTACCCGCCGATCGTCGTGGAGAGCCTGCCCAACTGGCCAGAGCATCTACAGCGGCTGACGGACGTGCTGGGACGAACACCGAGCGCGCGCGCACATGGACGCGGGGTCCGCTTCCTGCCTGTAAACCTCGACGAACATCGTATTGTCAATGACTACCTGAAGCAAGTGGACGGGGTGAGTTGGTTCACCTACTCGCCCCCCACGGAGAGAAGCCTCAAGGTCGCGATGCGCGGCCTGCCAGTGGACACAGAGCCCGAAAAAAATTCCGAAGCCCTCCGTGAGAAGGGCCTCTTGCCGGAGTACACCCGACTCATTCAGGGAAGAGGTGGAAAACCAGGGTGCATCTTCCACTGCTCCCTGCAAAGAACACCAGCCCTCATCCCGGGCATATATAACATAAACGAACTCCTGCTGATGAAGACGTCCATCGAAGCGTGGCGAGGGAGGAGGGGCCCGGCACAGTGCCATCGATGCCAGCTTTTCAGGCACTCCTCCCACCACTGCCATCGCCCGATAGCCTGCGTGAGGTGCGGCGGGCCGCACTTCGCAAGCAACAGCGACCGCCCATGTGAAGAACCTGCGTCCTGCGCAAACTGCGGAGGGGCGCATACGTCAAATAACGCCCGCCTGTGCCCCGTGTTCCGCCGCGAGGCGCACAATCGCCGAGCGGGGACCGTCGTCCGGATGAGTGACACCAGGCGACAAGAGGAGCGCGAGAGCACAGCGCCTAAAATGGTCGAGGCGTCGGCGGCGGGGAGCCTGATGGTCCCTGCAAACGACCCCGGCCAGAGAAAACCTGCAAAAAGAAAGCCAAAACACAGAGTCCATGAAGCGACGGAGGCTACCCAGCAGCCAAAATCGACCGAGGACCCCGCCCAGAATGTCCTCATCACTTTCATGAAGATCTTGGCAGCCACAACCACCCCTAAAGTCATAGAAGAATGCCTGAGAGCCCTGCAAGCGCTGCATACGGATGTCCAGGCCTCTCAGACGACAGCCATGAAAAATAAATAGATGCCTGTCACCATAACCACCGCCAGATGGCGCCGATGAGGCCATTATCGCCCACCGGATATGATGGGGCGATCAACAAATAACCCGACACTCCCGTTTAGGCGGGAGGCGAGAGAAGCCACCGTCAGAGGGACGACCCTGGTACGGTCTACCGAGAAGATTGCGACGTTACCAATAATAAACCGGCACATTTTTAATCCAAAGACCAACAAACACAAAGACTTCGAAAACGCTAACATATTATCGTTCAAAAGAGGATAAGATACATGAAATACATGAACCACACATTAATATACTTTTACGTTCACTGAATAAAGTGATTCAGCTGATCTAAATGATTTAGTACACAAAAGATTCTCATATAGTTCCGCATGAAACATTAATATCTGGTTGCAGACCTTCATAATTGGAGGATATAACGTGGGACTAATGTGGCTGTTATATTACTTTATTGTGCCATTCAGTTCCCTTTCAACTATTCCTTTGTGTATACATTCTGATATCCTTTCCAAATATGTAAGCATTTATTAAGAAAACTTTATGAGGAAAGTATTGTAGATCTATATTGTTGGAGTTAATCAATACTGAGGGTAGAGATTTGGTCATTTAAGACAAAGAGTTCAGAAGAGTTTCAGTTTTATTTGGGTAAATGTCTATACATATAATAAAAATGTAATTTAACGTGTCTGTAGTTTAATTTTTAAGATTTGTAAAATTTTTGTGAAAAAAATTGTCGCAGGTGTCTTGGAATAAGTAATAAAATACATTTAAATCATTTTTAGAAATGTCTGTCTGTCTGTTTGTATGAACATGCATCACTGTTAAAGTAACATTTAGTCTTGGTTTTATTAAAATCGGTTCACTCTATCAAAAGGTATTGTAATTTTTATGACGACGCTATAGTAGCTGTAGTATTAGTCACTGTTTTTTTACACGCGGACGCGGAGTCGCGGGCACAGCTAGTAACAAATATATTAAAATTCAAAATTTAAGTGAGTTGAACGCATATTTATTTGGCAATTCTTAGCATAAATGCACCAGTCGGTATACCCTCTAAATATTTGCACAATAGATTTATACCCAATGTATTTAATGCTCGCCCTTATTTATAAGTGAATGAAAATATTTTTTCCAAAATCCCTTATCAATTATATATATTATATTATTGTATATAATATATTGTATTATTTATATAATATTATATATAATTATATATATCAATAATATATCAATCATTTAGAATTAAGCTAATGGGCTCAGTTATCACTTTACGAAGGTATTAAAGGAATAAAATTAAAATAGAAAAACATTTTCTAAAAACACTTTACATTGTTAATGCTCTTTAAAAACCTTTCATTAAAGAGTAGGTTGCGATCTTAATTGAATATTAAGTTATTCTGTTAGGACCCATTAAGTGAGGAGAGACTACTTGAAAACGATCGCTTTTATCGTAAACATCTCGTACTCGAAGTAATCGACTAATTGATTATTGAATATTTCAAAATATACATTTTACGAGGGATTTTTAATCAACCGAAGACATCGATATATCGCGTATTATTAGAAGCGATGGAGGCTAAGTTGATAGCGTGTTCGAATACCCATCAATGTACGTGGATTCGAATCCTTGCAACTGTGTTGGAGCTTTCGGAGTCTGTAAATTTTATGGTTTAATACTGCCAAACATCTTACTCACTTAAGTTTGATGTGTTAACAAATTTGCACCAAATTATTTGTTAAATTTCAAAGCTATATAACAAATTAAATATTGAAGATAGAAATTTGCGGGGTGGGGGGGGGTCTGTTCCCCCCCGGATCGCCACCCCCCCACCCCACGGGGAACACCCCCCCTATTGGGGTGTTTTGGGATGTCCCCTTCCCGGATCACCCGGTGTATTTCCCCCAACCCGGGGGGGGGGGGCCCCTGCCGGGGTCGCTTTCAGGCCGGCATGACAGCGGCGACCGGCGATGGATAGTATGTCTTTCGATGGTCGCCATTGTTTTTGGATTGTACTGTGCTTACCATCAAGCACAGTACAGTCACTTTGCCGAGCTACAATAAAAAAAAAATCGAGTCAACACAATTTTTTGTACCAAATTCAATAATAAAAAATGTTCATTCATTTGTTTTAAAAAATATATATATATCACAGTTTGCAGGACAAAAAAGTAATAAAAACCATGTTGCCCATGTTATTCATACGGAAAAACTGTAAGTTCGATGGAGAACCTCTTAGAATTGGAATTTTGAGCTCCGTTTTTAACAGGAGCTTTGTTGGGACATTTTCTGAGATATTTTGGGCTGAGAGCAAAAAAAAATATCGTGTTTTGGCACACCCTAATATATATAATAAAAAATTAAAATGCCGTAGTCATGCGTTGTCTAAGCCTATGTTACCCGGGCCATAATAACGAATCGATTGACTCCTTATTCATCAAAATCGGATGAATAGTTTAGGCGCTATGAAGGAACATACGTAAATACAATCATACATAGACCACTAAAATCATAACCCTTCCTTTTGGCTTCGTCATAGTTGGCTAAAAAGAGGAACACATTTATTCTTGGCCATATTGAATGATGTGAGGACGTCTTAACCTCGTTACAGCTATGAAACATGTCCGTCTTCAAAACTAGACACTAAATAAACACAAGACGAGAAGCTTGAATCTCAAGGATTATGCTGTAGATATAACTCACGAGCCGACATCGGTCCTAAGCTCACGTATTTCACTCCTTCCTTCAAGAGATATCAACAGAACCCTAGTAATTACTCGGGTTAAGCGGCAAGACCCGAATTCCGTGTTAAAAGCCCTTAGGGATACGCCACCGATGTACATTATCACCTATTATGTTTGACCCATGCATTGTTATATAAACAGAGATCGAGTGAAGGAATACGTGTATCAGGAAGGTCCAGTTACAATGGTTCCTTGATAGAGTGTTTGTGAGAACTTGGGTGAAGGCTCTTTGCTTATATGTTGTTATTTATCAAGATTTCATCTCGAATGTAAAACATTAAAACGATTTTCTTCTGAATATATTATATACTAGCTTCTGCCCGCGACTTCGTCCGCGTGGAATAGTTACTTTGGGCTAACGCTAACACGCAACGGAAGCTCTCAAAAGGAAAAAAAAAAACGATTTTGAAACATTCTTCATTGGTGCTCCGCTCCTATTGGTCTTAGCGTATTTATATATATATATATATATATATATATATATATATATATATATATATATATACGTATATATATATGTAACCTTTCTCGATAAATGAACACTGGAATAATTTTTCAAATCGGACCTCTAGTTCCTGGGATTAGCGCGTTCACACATACAAACAAACTCTTCAGCTTTATATATTAGTATAGATATATATTTGTCTTCAACTGTCAGTTCGAACGGAGCTCTGGTGTAAAGGAGAAATAACAAAGCTAAGCAAAATATTATAATTTAATTTGTTTGTCGTGTTTAATATTTATTTGTCCATGATTTTGATCACTTGTGATATTAATTATTTTATGTATGTCTTGTGATAATATATGTCACGAAAAGATAAACCAGATCGAGTTTCTTGCCGGTTCCTCTCGATAACTGGCTGGTTTTCCGAACCGGTGGTAGCTTTGACGTTCATAAGCGGCTTCTCATGGCCTAAATTGAATAAAGTATATTTGATTTTGATTTATGATATTTTAAAAGTTAAAATAAAAGTATTTGGAAAGTAGTAATAGTATTTCAATGATAAATAAGGTTTCATTTAATCTCTTGGGTATTAATTGTCTTGCGTTATAAAATAATTATTTATTATCTATTTGTGTTTATATATATTAGTCATAAAATATTTGATTAATAATCATACGTTAAAGTTAAATTTGATCATATTTATTATTCTATGATACTTTAAAATTGGTTTCACTTAATCATGACGATGTCTTTATATTAACAGCATTTTTTTAATTTGGTATTTATTAATGTTGTATAGGTATATAAATATAAATACCAATGTGACTTTCTTTATTTACTTGTTTCGTGAGTTTTTACGGCTTAACTAAATAACCAGTAATGACATTTTGCGTACACATTGTAAAGGGAATAGAAACACAGAAAAAAGTATTCCCGAGGGATAGGTCAATTCTAAATTAACGCAAGCGAGGTCCCGGGCAAAAGCTAGTCGTTAATAAGACAAGTATTAACAATATCTAACTGGCAAAGTAAATAAAATACACTATAAGACCTCTTTCGAAGAATTCAATTATCTTTCGATCTGTCAATGTCTGAAAGAAATTGGGAAGAGAAAATAAATCACTATCATTTATAGTACATAGATATTACTAAAGAATGATTGAATATTTTAAATATACAAAATAAAATGTGTACACATTTAGAATATTTGCAAAAAACACATTTGTGTACTTTATCTATACACATATATATATATAACTAGACGACCCGTGCCCACTTCGTTGGGCGGTAATAGGCATTATCAAGTTACAACTTTTCGCTAGAACTCAATCATATATATCTCATAATTAAAGCAGCGTTCGTAAGAAACGTTTTCGTTCGACCCCTTTTTTCTCTGACTCCCCAGATATTACCCTCTACAACCTCACAAACATTACCTCTTTATAATATTAGTATAGATTATAGATAATATAATTAATTAATAGCTTCTGCCCGCGACTTAGCACGCGTGGAATAGTTATTTTGGGCTATGGCGCAGCGGAAGCTCTCAAAAGGAAAAAAAGCCCCGATTTTAAAACATTCTTCATCGTTGCTCCGCTCCTATTGCTCTTAGCCTATAACACTCACAAATAACGTGGCTTTCTATTGGTAAATTTTCAAAATCGGTTTAGTAGTTCCT
Source organism: Antheraea yamamai (assembly GCA_036509395.1). Classification (NCBI taxonomy): domain Eukaryota; kingdom Metazoa; phylum Arthropoda; class Insecta; order Lepidoptera; family Saturniidae; genus Antheraea; species Antheraea yamamai. Next base: position 5,870,978 of record AP028441.1, read on the forward strand.
GAGATTACCCCCTACAACGTCACAAAATCACAAACTTTACCTCTTTATAATATTAGTATATAGATTATAGCCCCTGCCCACGACTTCGTCCGCGTAGTAATAGTTACTACTCTGGGCTAACGCTGACACACAGCAGAAGCTCTCAAAAAGAAAAAAACATCTCGATTTTGAAACATTTTTCATCTGTGCTCCGCTCCTATTGGCCTTAGTGTGATATAGTCTGTAGGTGGTAGAGCCACGCCGAAACTATTACTGATTTCAGCATAAATGGGTCGGCTCGCCCGGGGTAGTACCACCCGCTCACAGAAAACCGACGTGAAGTAACAGTGCTTGCATTGTTGCGTTTCGTTCGGTCAGTGAGAGCGCCGGACACCCACCTCCCCTCCCCTTCCACTTTCCCCTTCCCTTCCTCCCCCCCTCCCTACACAGGCTGGCAACGCACTTGCGACTCCTCTGGTGTTGCAAGTGTCTATGGACGGTGGTGATCACTTACATCAGGTGACCCACCTGTTCGTTTGCCTCCTATGATATTAAAAAAAAAAGATATATATCCTATAACCATTCTCGATGAATGAGCTATATAACACTGAAAGAATTATTCAAATCGGACCAGTAGTTCCTGAGATTATCCTTACAATGCCACAACGTCACAAACTCACAACGTCACAAACTTTACCTCTTTATAATATTAGTATAGATAGTATAGATAAATCTAATGTGTCTGTATTTTTTAGGTTTTTGTAAAAAGAATTCTACAATTTTTTTTAGTGTCTAAGAATAAGTAATAAAGTTCATTTCAATTATTTTTATAAATGTCTGTCTATTTGTCTGTTTGTTTGAACACACATCACTGCTAAAGTACGGCGTCGTTATAGAACCTCATCAAGCAAATCATAAAACATATCTTCAAATAAGATTTAGTCTTTGTTTCATTAAAATCAGTTCGGTCTATCATAAGTTATTGTAATTAGACTTAATACATTCAGATGACTTTTTTAGTCGCTGTTTTGTACATCAGGTTCCATGCGGACGAAGTCGCGGGCACAGTTAGTTTTTTATAAAGTATTCTTATTTTATTGAGTCAATTTGATCTGTCTCACTTTTTTTACTATACATACATAGTTTTACAGGGATGTGGAACTTTTTAAAACAGATTATGTTAAACCTTAATTATTAATATGATTGGACATTACGTTAATTTACTTCTGGGATATAAAACTAACAGTACCTTTCCCACAGAAGTCTACCCGATTTCAGCTTTCCGATTTTCATTCAGGACAATAATCTACAAAATGCATGGTCAGCCTTATGGACATTGGCATTCGACCAATCACCTCAGACCCCTAAAATACTCTCACTGCGCAAACAAGTTTCCCTATTTTGGAGATCATGGTAAAACGGACATATTAGTGGATTCCAATCCGCTATTAATATAGATTTTCCATCGGCTTCTAGTTGCGGAATGCAGAAATTTTGGTCGTTCTATCGTTTCAGTGCTTTGATTTCTGATCACTATTTTTTCTAAGCCTTTATTTCTACATCTTTAAGGAATATTCTTGGTGTCAATTATTTTTTGCAAAGTTCAGATTTAACCATGCTATTTTTTAACTAACACGAGTACTTTTTTCAATATCTTCCTAATTAAAAAATAAGTAGTTCTGTATTCTATAGAAATAATGAATCATTTCCTTAATTGACACCTACAATCAAAGTCAGAGTTAAGTTGCAAAAATTGCGTATTCGATTAACGTAAGAGAGAAAAGACTTATTACGATAAAAAATCACATCTGGCTAGAATTTTAGCTAATGAGTGACAATGTGACTAAAGATTATAATACGGTAAGAGTACAAAGGAGGCAAGACACTCAAGTAACCGGAACATACCGAAATATTCTCATATGAAGGTGGTACTTACCCAGAAAAAAAAACCGGACCAAAATGATTGGGAGCCCTGGCACGAAAATTGTTCCCTATTGAATCCCAATAATCATAAATTACTTATACCACTCGTAGTAATGGGACGCTCATGTAGGGTTTCGTGATCAGTCGATGTATATCACCCAGCGGGGTGGTAGTGTCTATACTGAACTATCACTACCACCATGCACAATATGATAAGCCCATCATAATTACCTTTTCATAGCTTATGGATATGAGTGCTGGGCTACGAAAAACACGAATAAGAGAATATTACATGTGGCAGAGTTGTGAATTTTAAGATGGAAGTGTGGTGTAGCTAGAATTGATAAGAATAACATTTGGTAGGTGGTAGAGCCACGCTGAAGCTATTAGTGATTTCAGCATGAATGGGTCGGCTCGCCGGGAGTAGTACCACCGTCTCATAGAAAACCGACGTGAAGTAACAGTGCGCACCTCCCTTCCTCCTCCCCTCTCCTCTCCCTCCTCCCTCCCTTTCCCCCAAATACAGGCTAGCAACGCACTTTCGACTTCACTGGTGTTGGTAGTGTCTATGGACGGTGGTGATCACTTAATATCAGGTGACCCACCTGTTCGTTTGCCTGCTATGACATAAAAAAAAAACATAAATAAATAGCGCCAGTGACAGAGAAGTTGAGGAGTAATATGGTAGGGTAAGAAGATCACGAGGAAAAATGAAATTCATGTAACTAGAAACGATTTAAATATAAAGGTGGATGGATATAGGAGTAGGCGAAGGCCAAAAAGGTAGGGATAGATTGTGTGACAAATGACAAGTGTACAGAAGGTGTGAACATAATATGACATTCGGCAGAGAAGAGTGGGAGAGGAAAAAAATGTTGTATCGATTGTACTTAGATGGTATAAGAAGATTATGAATAACCTATTATAATTGCATTTCATGATAAGCTAGTGTACAATCATCTGTTAAGAGGATAGTAGACCAGCATCACAACGACGACTGACAACAGATTTTGGTTTTTCTACTTACCATCATATACAGTGCAGCGACTTTGCTCTAATCAGATAGAAAGAAAAAACTGTTTTTCTTTACCTAAATCTCACCCTCGTCTTAGAAATCAAATTCACCATTGATTGATATGATTGTCCAGCTAAATCACAGTGAACCATTACCACTTTAAATTGGATTTTATGGATCAATTTTGACGTATAGATCATTTTCATCATGTCATTAATGAAAAATGGAAAACTTTCAATGGCATACCGTTGCTTACACCACTGTGGATTACGGTTCGTATTATTGTCAACTTTACGAAAAGGAACAAACGAATGAAATTTAAATTACAGTGAACTGTTTCAAAAGTTTATATTTGACTAGCAACGAATTCATCAGGTGAAGAATTTTTCAATTAACTTACAACACTGAAATGAAAGTCCTGAACTAGTATGACACGAGAGAAATTCACCTCTGACCATATATTTAAGCTTCGCTGAGCGGCAATAACAGTAAACCGTCCTGGGGGAATACCTGTCCGGGATTGTAATCAGGATCGCTTAGCTTGAACATAAGTGAATATAGACATAAATATTATAGACGATTCGTAATCAGAATTATATGAAATAAAGTAACAATATTTTGCTGACAATATTTTCGACAAATATGGTGTTATAATCTAATCCATCTCGAACCGTTTTATAAACAATAACAAAGTTAGATATCATAGTATAAACAGAAAATGTAGTCTTTTTATTATTAGCGATAATGAAAAAAGGACACTTTCCACTTAAAAATAGAGATGAATATAAAGAAGTTAATTTTCTAGTTAATCGACAAACATGATTGCATCTGTCCGAGAAATTAATATTCTTGTATAAATAGGTAATTTATATATTTTTTTCTATACAAAATAACTTCAGCCTTTATATCGTTACCGTACTTTATAACAATGGACGAAACAGTTTTTTGTAACTGTAATAATGTTATAAAAAAAGTTACTAGGTCAATGCAATAGACGGATAACATCCCTGAAAGCTAAAAGTTCTGTTCACTGACCAATCATCAACACTCATTCTGAAATTAATACGTGGTAAAGTGATATTTTCGATTAATTTTGTAAATGAAGATTTGTTATTCAAAGAACACTACAAACTAAATATAGTCCTGAACCCTTAACCAATTTTCGCTATGTGTTTGATTGTTTTAAGTGTAATAAGTAAATTTTCGTTTTTTTTTTCTCTTCTAATTAAGTACCAGCCGATGCTTTAATTGATCTCATACTGTTTAGAGTTTTAATTTCTTAAATAAATTCTATATAAAATCTCCAGAAACTTCTCTTCTACTTAGCAACGAAATGTCTACATAAACTGTTCGCAATCCGACTCTGTGCTCACTTCAGTCGAGATTTAAGAAGATAGGTAATACCTACGTCGCTACTCGTACCGAGTGTCTCCTTCTTTATGGATACTTTAAAGGTGTGACGTTGTCTGACTTTAATTAAAAGCACTAGAATACGTTTAAGAGACGGAGACGTTGTATAATAAGGTTTTTTATGATGATTAATTATTTAAATTATTTTTGTTAGCGAACGTCAACACGCAAACTGTACACTATGTTTATCGCAATCAGAAACAATAATAAATAAGTAATCCTATGTTTCAGGTTCAGTTAAAGCGGTAATAGTTTTTTAGGTAATAATGTTAGGTCTACAATAAAGTCCCATCGCAGATTTGCCGGATAATATGTTCAAGCACCATGTCAGGTTTTGGAGTAAAACGGCCATTATTAGGTGAATTACTATCTACACGATGGTGTTGTTTGGAAATGACGCCTGTCTATAGATCGGCTAAAAACATTTGTAATTCCTATAGGTTCTTCCTGTTTGCTTTCCGACCCTGTTGTAGTTTAGATGTTCATAAGCCCCTTCTCAAGTCTTAAAATAAATAAAGTATTTTTCTTTTTGAATTTTATTGACTTATGCTTCGAGCATAACCTTACAATCAATAATGTTACACAAAGCATTTTTTTTATATTATAGGGTGCAAACGTACAAGCGGGTCACCTGATGGTAAGTGATCACCGCCGTTCATAGACACTCGCAACACCAGTGGAGTCGCGAATGCGTTACGGCCAGGCAAGTTTTAAAGGTATATATGATGTAAGAAATTTTTAAATCATTATACTCTATTTCTTATCTTAATTGGTCTACTATGGACATTTTCTCAAGGCTGTCGGTTAGTTTGCAGAAAGGAAGAATAATTAGGTTGTATATATAACGCATACAGGTGTAAAATACTGTATCTTATTAACACGAGTAAAATCAGTTTAATGAAATAAACCAAAGGTAGATTTTGTTTTGCTGATGGAATAAGGCCATATTACAACTAAGTCACAA
>AP028441.1:5935293-6008042 GCA_036509395.1 Antheraea yamamai
ATGCCTGAGATAGCGAACCAAAGCCAAGCTTACAGACACGGCTCTTTACTTTGAATTTAATAATATACCTACTGCAAATTTCACTTTAATAATACTCGAAAATTCAGGGGCGGAACAACCCCAGTCAGGTGTAACGGCGCATAAAGAGCGACACATCAAATTGTTATTGCGTTAAGCTGAAAGCGGAAACAGTGACATCATGGGACATACCGACTAATTGAAACCGAGGGAGAATATTATTTGGGATTCCACTATGGTAAGTAGAAAGCTTCTTTGTATTTCAGTGTGTGATGATGGATTATGATGATTGCACAACCTTATTTGTAATTCAAAGTGTTTTGGGGATAGGATTAAGGTCGCAGAGACAGTGTTCAAAAGATTTGTTGTTGGCCTCTGTTTAGGTAGCAGATTTTCTACTACTTGCCTGCCTAAGTACTGTCATGTTAAAATTTTGATGCTAATCGTGTATATGCATAGTGCAATAGTTGTGCTTGATGCTCAATCTACAGTACTATACTTGGCATGTTACTACCGACTTTAAACAGGAAAGGTTTTTGTAAAGGTGTGCAGGTTTTAGCGTTGCATTAAAATTTCACCTCAAATCTTACTGATGTTAAATGGCAATGTTATGTAACAAAGTAATAAATACCCCAAAATGTAGGCAATAAGTGAGTCTCTAGTGCACTTGCCCTAACATACCTATTAGTGCTCGGCGACAGATTTTAACTTGAGGGTCGTAGCAATCTAGGTTGTTAAGAAACTAATATAATCTATATAGTTTTATCTATGCAAATGCTCGTATGTTATCTGTGATTCTTCCTTCTTTTCTATTACAATATGGCCCGAATGAAGAAGTGTTTTATTTCTGTGTGACTAATTTAACTTTAACACAGATAAGCATTACAAAATCTACTACCATATTATGGTTTTATCCATGACCGAAAACTTTGACTCATTGCAAAATTTGTATACACGGAGTGTCCGAAAACGGAACCACTAATCTAACATAACTTCAAAAGTGCTTGCATTAGTTAACTTGGAGTAAAATCTATTTGGTTAAGCTTTGATTTAGTTGCGATGCGTTCTTGGAGTATGAGAATATAGTTAATGGTATTTGTTACACAATCAATTACAGTTATGGCTGTGAAGTTATTAGCACTGGTTGCCTTATCCTCATGATCGTATGTAACAAAGATTGAAATAACTTTAAAGACTAGTCTTGGTTATGAACATTTACCTCGAACCTACCTCGAATTAGTATTACTAATGGAATTGGTGAATCTTTTCCAAAAACGAATAAGTGCCAATAACCCTTCACTAAATTTACCCTAAATTTAAATGATTTGGCTTTTTTGGTTTTCAAAAACTTATATGCTAAATTTGTCTTAAGAGATGTATGTAAATAAACATAGACTGTAAAGTAAATAATATAATAATAATCTTTGGAAATCTTAAATTGTAACTGTATCAATATAATAAAATTGGAGAGTTGGTATAAGAGTTTGAACGAACTGATCTCAGGAATCACCATTCTGATTGGAAATAATATTATTTGTATTGTGCATTTGTTGCGATATATTCTAATCTATGTAATTTCACGCTACTACACTAAGGAGCCGAGTAGTTATTAAAAACGTTAACATATTTTATAAGTTATATCTTTATATATAAATTTCTTCTGTACGTGTGCATGTCACTGAACTCCTCCTAACCGGCAAGACCGATTTTGATGAAATTTTGTGTGCGTGTTCCAGTGGATACGAGATTGATTTAGATTCACAATTGGTCGCGGTAGGTGGCGCTACGGTTGAATTTTAGATTTTTTTTTATTATCAAGGCAGGACAACGCCCGCCCGGCCCGCTAGTACTAATATAGATTATGTGTTATAGACGTGTTGATTTAACGCTAGTGCAGACCGAACCAGAAACATTTAGTTTAAAAAAGAACCTGGTCTATATATAATCTGTCGTCAAGTTGGTTAATAGTTAATATATAAGTATAATTATAATATAAGTTACTGTATAAAAATGTATATTTTCTTATTACCGTTTCATTCAACAGGACTAAGTGCATTGTTTATGGTTTTTATTCTCAATATTTATCGTACCTACAATTTCTTCGTCCAATCCAATGTTCCGTAAACATAAAAAGTTTTGTTTCAGAAATTTATTATATGAGTGTTATCTATTTTGTCGCAATATAGATAAATTGATTCAACTTCATATAATATTATAGATACTAACATTGTAGATGCAATAGTAAGTCTGTTTATTTTATCTATCTTTCACGGCAAAACCACTGAATCGATTACAGTGAGATTCAGCATAAACGTAACCTGAGATGTATAGATAGACATAGGCTTCTTTCTTTCAAAATATATCAAAAAAACTTACAGAATACGTGGTAAAATTAGTCCACATAAAAATTAGCGATTCATTTTAAAGCGCGTCCAAAAAAATAGGCGATATCATGTTGTGGGGAAAACAATTCTCAAAAATGATTTATTCGTAAATTATGTCAGAAGGCTTCGTCACCACATTATACAAATTAAAAATGCCAGTGAAACCTGAACATTTTCACATCGTCTTGACAAAAATTTTATAAATTTCTACGCTTTCAGTAATATGAAACGTAGAAAATATAACTGCAAATAAAGTGCGAATACGAAAACTTTGAATAATAATTTTGTAAGTAAAATTATTTATTAAATATAGTGAATTTCAAGCATATTATTTATTTATTTATTAATGGACAGCTAGTGAGCATTATGTTACACATGAATTGACACTATATATGAACAATATATAGTCAAATTGGCCTTTAAAGCTGCCACAGCATGCACTAAGTGGTAGACAATATTAAGAACTAAATAATGAAACAGAAGCTATTAACGCTAAATTTCGTTCTTAGAAACATTAAAACCCTCTAACAGTTTCTTATTATTTAAATTCAAACTTGTAACTATTCAGATTGTTGTTATCTCTGTGACAATTTAATTATACTTAATTGAACACCACATTTTTCATTAAGATCCGACTAATAAAACTATATAAACTTAGGATCATATCTTGAGTGTTGGAATTAGAAATACGATTATCAGAAAAAACAATAAAGTGTAAGATATTGGTGTGCGTATAATATCGTTGGGTAAGTCGGGCAGGCGTTTAAATAGAGCAACAATATTTTTTATTATTATTTTGGAACAGATTCGTAGTTTAAGTGTCGAGACCCCATTACATTACTAGAAGCGGCACGACAAATGAAACGTGAAGCCTCCCTGTAGCTTCCAGACGCTCTTTGGAAATAAGAAATAAGTATAGAAGTCGATGTACCGAAGGACATCAACTCGAGACTTATTTGCCATGTCTATCAATTCTTATGAAACCGGGAAACGTTGTTTTAAAATTATGAGTAGGGACTAAGAACTTAATTAATTCAAATGTATTTTGCATCAAATATTAAAGGAACATTTTAGTAATAATTGAAAGAGAGGTGTGATTTAATTTTACAGACAGATATTTTTGCTCTAAATCTAAAAATATAGATATTGAAGCTCTTCATTCTAAAGTTATGAAGAGTTGATTAGAAATAAGAACCAGAGACAGTGAAACAAAATAACAAAATCTCTCAGAGAGCTTGTAAACAGAATACCCAACTAACCTTATATTTGTGCAACTATCTACGGTGAATAATTTAAATGTATCTAAACACTACACCACGATTTTAGTCTTACTTCTTCTTACGTAACTTCTTGCATCTCAAATGGTGGTTTTCTCCATGAAGTAGCTTGTATGACATCTAGGTTAATTAATTGGTTTTACACTATATTATGAGTTATAATCTATTTAATATGTAATAGTACAATGCCTTCCTTCGTGTGAACTAATCTCTCCACAGGTCCACGACATGTTTGCCATTAACCAAGTTAATAGGATTACAGAATTATCTTCATTAGCGAGCGTTGAACATAAATCATCAAAGGTACTTCATACTAATTCCCCGTCATTAATGGCCACATTAAATACTATTGCCCATTCAAGGTCTGTCTATCCTCATTCATTATTAATTGTAAAATCGTATTTGATTGCATAAACAACAATGCCCAGAAAAATCTGAGTTTCCTAGAATAATATCCATACATATTCCAAATGTCAATAATATGCATTATTAGAGTAAAACTATTGAAAGGTTACGAACTATATAATAAAAATCTAAATTATTTCATGTCAGATAACGAGGATACTGCAACGTAACCAACATTAGTTTTGAAATATAAGGAAAATTCGGTATACATATGTTGCTGCCAAAATCCCGATACGGTAAATCCTAAGATTTTCCAGCGAAACCTAAATTTTACCAACTCTTAATGGTAAAAGTCTGTTTGGACTTATCATTATTCATATCAAACGTTGTCAGCTTTTGCGTGGTAAATCTTAGGATTTACCTTAATTTTGTAGTAACCACATATACATATCTACGTTTTTGTTCTACTTTGCCGCAGTCCGAACGCGATAATTAATTAAAATAGAAAATGAAATGAATCCTTACATTTACCAACTCACTCGCAGTAATCTTATTTACTGATAAAATCTAAGTTTAACCAATATAGAGGTTTTTACGGTAACACACGGGCATTACTACGATATTTCCATAAGTAGAAAGTAAAAAGAAATAATACTTCAAAATACTGAGCAATATAATCCATATAAGAAGTATTTAAAAACAGAATATAAACAGGATAAGTGCAGACTATATCAGGGCAAGTCTTAGTTTTAGCTGAAAGTATAAATGGATTAAGACTGCAAGCTAGTTTTGTCTCTTAGACACAAAGATTTTATAAGACAAGAGTTATCACTTTATTAGATTCTAGAAAATACCTTGTAATTTAAACGTTATATACTGCGCTTTAGCTATCAATATTTGATCAGTTATTTATACATTTACCAGCTTTTGATCGCGATGTCGCTCGCGTTAACGTGTGCATCTAACTTATCCCTCGGGAACACTACTTTTTCTGGATGAAAGATGTCTATTTGTGTATCTCTCATAACGTGTATGCAGAATTCATGATATTCGATAAAGTAGTTAGGGCTTGTAATTGTAACAAATAAACTCACATTCGCATTAATATTAGAGTAGGACAGCAGTGACCTACTAGATTAATTTATTTTTTATATCATAGAAGGCAAACGTACAAGTGGGTCCCCTAATGTTAACGATCACCACTGTCCATAGACACATGGCACACTAAAAGAGTCGCAAGTGCGTTGCCACCCTGTGTTTGGGGAAGGGAGTGTGAGGAAAGGGGGAGGGGAGAGGGAGGTGGGTTATCCGGCGCTCTCACTGACCGAACGAAACGCAACAATGCAAGCACTGTTACTTCACGTCGGTTTTCTGCGAGACTGTGGTACGGTGGTACTACCCCGGGCGAGCCGACCCATTCACGCTGAAACCAGTAATAGCTTCAGCGTGGCTCTACTACCTCATAATAAAGGCAAGGTTGAGAGGCAATAATATTGAGAGGTTTACATTAAAAATTAAATTAAGATACATAACTATATATTTTATTCGAAATTGTAAAAATAAAACATTACAGCATCCTATAAACACCAATTTCCAGCCCTTTATGAAACGACTGCCGTTCAAACCTACCTCTGTTTTTATTATCCTGTTGGGACTATCACGAAGAACAGCATAAAAATCATCAAACCGAGCTTCTGCAAACATCCCAGAAGCATTACAGAATCTCGGCAACCCCAAAAACAAGAATAACCAAAAGATATTTTTGTATCGGACATGCAAAAACATTTCGCTAGGGACTTGGTATTTTAAAACATATCTCTATAACGCCTTACTTGTCTAGTACTCCCTTACGCTTTTGTATTAAAGATCACTTTTAACTCACAAAATAAATACATAATTATCAAATCACATAGTTATTTTATTAAATCACATAATAAATAAACAATGAAGCGCTAATACCCTTAACCTGAACACTGACTACACATCCATATGGTTACTTCTTGTACTTCGATGATGGAACGTTAGAAGTTAATTAGACGAATTACTTTGAAAATTGCTCTTGCAAGGAAATAATAATACATAGCCTCACCCAATAATAATATTTATATGAACATGAATGATATGTCATCGAGTCTTCCATATTCCGACCGCATCCCAAAGCGTGAAGTTTCCTTATCTACCACAGCCCCGGGTCGTGTCTGTGCAGTTTGACAAGTTGACAGGCACGCCTTAAGCCACTTCGAGGTTAGTCGCGGTTTGTATTGTTATCAAATAGGAATAATACTTATCTGTTCTACCGTATAAAGTTTAATCGGAAACAAGGTACAACGAGTAAAGCAAATTCCAGTCTCAGGTAAATCTATTAATCACCACGGGTTATCTGAATTCGAAATTGAATTGTTCGTTACAGCTTCACGGCTAAGCCACCAACGAATTGATTTTCATTTAATGTAACCCAGATGTAAATTAAATAGAATATTTCGTAATTAAGTAAGAGACTCGTCCATAAAATTCAGTTATATTGCAAAAATTAGGATATTTCTTTGAAAATACGCATAAATGTAAAAATGTTATTCTTATTGTTTTATTTCTTAACCAGTCTGTAAATTCTATAAATATTTAAATCGAATTTCAAAGAATTCTCTACTGATCACAACCCCTATGTAAATATAAACCAAAATATTGACAGTGAAAAACAATAAAGTTCTGAAAAACACAAGAAATCTCCATAAGACGAAAACAGCTCGCAAAAATTCACAGTGAAGCATGAATTGAAAACTCCGATGACATTAACACAAGCCAGCTACCCCCCGTAGTTAAGGGGACTCGTGTCGGAATTTTTAATTCAATTATGATACCGATCTTGTTTAACGACCGTCTTCTTATAGTAGAACGCGGCCCCTCACTGTTCAAAAGTTTCTTTTTCTAGAAATGAGAGAAGCGTTGTAATGTTTTTAATGTTGCGGAAAGATTGATAAGACTTCTTTTGGTGTACAGAAATAAGGTGACCAAAATAGAAATGAAACCGAGGTGTTCTTTTCAAGTAACGTTTAAAGATGCAACTTTTACAAATGCTTAAATTAAAAGAGAAAGAGTAAAAATCACAGTTGCAGATTTGTGTTATTTACATGAATGAAAAATAACAATAAGAATAGGAAAGCCCAAGCAAGGTTCGACAGTGGAAATACCATCGTTATACCTATTTCTGCAACAAAGCATCACCAGTCACCAGTCTAGCCAGCAGTCCGCAAAATGCCATCATATGCAGTACATGATCCATCGTAATCTAATCCTCAGACGTAGCAAACTATTATGGCTGACTGTAGAACCGCGATCCCATTAATCTATACATAGCTATAGGCTGCTGGGAACGCGTAATATAACATTTGTGCATAACCTAAAACAATAAGGTATTGCAGAAATTTCGCAGTTATAAAATTTTGATAATAAAGAATTTCAAATTTCGGCAAATTAAATTTAGCTAACAATTAATTGCCCAATCGGGAATCGAAAATACGAGAAATTGAAACGTCCTCGCCGATCCCAATAAAATAAAAATGTAATTTGTAAAGTAAAAAGTCGGTTTTTACGAGTCAGATGGGCGCAAAAATCCTATGGCGATAAATTTGTCAGAACCCGGGACGCGAAAGTTTTACGTTAATTCAATCAAACACCTTGCTTCGGCCTAAATTTGATAAAGGGCGACTCTGATGCGATGTTTTTTTTAATTTCCTGTCGGGTTGCGCAAATACGCGTTTCAAACGTCAATCCCTGTTGATCAAAGAGGATTCTATGAATTGTTTTAACCAGTTGCGAAATTAATAAAAAAAAACGGTACATGTTGGCTAACTTATTTCAATTAGCAACATATTGTACACTTTTATTTCTGGATCAAAAAGACGAAGTATGATTGCGACGCGAAGATTATAAAATTTACATAATTCTAGAAAATTACTAATGATTAACATCGATAAATCCGTCTTCTAATTAGTTATTTCCAAATGGTAGATCTATGTCAGAAATTGTGAAATGTCGGTAGCAATATGATAAATTTCATTCATAAACCAATTATAACTAAGGCTTAGCAAATCTATAACGGTTTATATACCTGTACCAAATCTTCTTATTAGTATGTCTATAAGATGGGTGCACATTTTAGTTTATATTAAAGAAAACATATTTAGCCCCGTTGTGATTTGAATAACCTAACTGTTAGTTATATACCATCGGATTCGTAGATACAACGTGCCCAAGTATCACAACGTGTAACAATTACGAGTTATAAATCTTTAAGAAACGAGCGTAAACTTCTTTAAAAGGCCGGGAACGCACTTGCGCCTGCTCTGGTGTCGCTACTGTCTGTGGACAACGGTGATCACTTACCATTACGTGACCCACCAGTTCGTTTACCCCCTATAATATAAAAAAAACACGGATTGGATCGGACGCAGAAAAAGCCCTACCACCAGGACACGGTTTCCTACATCCCAAGCTCCGACTGCGTTGCAAAAAATCGAACCTACGTCCATGTCCAATGTCCGAACACGCTATCAACTAAGCTATTATCGCTTCGAAATTCAATAAACATTACTGAGTTTTAGATAGTACCTAAAATATCGACCTGACATATGCGTCAAATTTATAATAGTTTGAAATATTTCTAACTATATCCCGAGCAGACAGGCAATTCCCGCTGCATTAGGGTTTTCGACCGGTGACGTGTAACTAATAGCTGACATTAACTTCCGTGTAACAGCGACTCATATGGTGGATGAGAGTACAAAATTGCCTATTTCAGACGATATTTTTATGAAATATATGGATTTTTATTAACGACTTGCTGTACCCGCAGATCCCCACGCGTTTTTTTTAAATTGTATTAAAGAAATATAAAATTGTGAGATTCTGTACAATTATAGAAATGCTCTTTAAAACAATTGTAAGTACGATACGCTACTCACAGTAACGTGTAACGTATACATTATATATATAAATACTAACAGTATATTAAATGAGGTTTATTATCAGCAACATATTTGCAACCTTGACCCACTATATAACTACCTTAGTGATCACTTACACTGTATGAGGAACTAATGAAAAAATGACTTCAAAATAGATAATAATATAATAAGTAATTGTCCTCCCCAATTGTTCCACATCTACACTAAATCTGTACAAAACACAGATATTATTTGAATTATCTATTTATGAACATTTACCGGGACGATAGTGTATACTTATTGTGTGGTGATTGTGGTGGAATCGCAGAACCAGCCCAGAATTGAATCAAGAACCCGGTAAGTTCCGTTCAAATCCTACCGCTAATTATACCTATATTTTCATAAATTTCCAACAATCATTATAATGTTGATACAATTCAACAATGATTGAGCTGATGTCTTGAAATCTAGCATAAATATAAACGAAGATATAAAAGTTTATATCTGTCTAAGCAGTTTATAATATTTGACAATTTAAATAGTGCTTATTGAACTCGATACAATAAATATTCTTATATTAGTCTTATATTCTTATAAATTACTATGGTAACTAAGTTATGTAGACGAAAGCCCGGTAAATAAAACAAAATAGCCCCCTAGATGACTAAAAAGAACATAATTCAAATTACAAACATAGATGCAGACATTATGAATTTGAATTAAATTTATTCTTGGAGTCTAGTACAACGCACATATATATATTTACAGTGAACGACATATTTTTGCAAAATTTCATGCGGCCGAAGTCGCGGGTAACAGCAAATCTAAAATAGAATAACCTAAATTGCTTCCAATAAGATCAGTTATCTACCATCAGTCTCATGAAAATCGGTCCAACCGTTTTGGAGATAGCACTGCGGGCGAAGCCTTGGTTAACAGCCAGTCTAAATTAAAATAGACTAAATTACTTTTTATAATGTCCGCTATCTGCCAATGAATGTCCCGTGAAAATAGGTCCAACCGTTTTGGCGATACCATTGCGGACGAAGCCGCGTTTAACAGTTAGTCTAATTTAGAGTAGCCTAAGTAATCCGCTGTAATTTTAGCTATCTGTCAGTAAAATTCCTGTCAAAATCGGTCCAGCCATTTCGGAGATTACCCGTAACAAACAGACAAACACCCCGACAAAATTTTTAAAAACTGCATTTTTGTTATCAATAGCATGTATACTTTCATACCCAATCAGTAAAAAAATATATATTTTGTTATTATATACAGACACTTCATTTTTATTATATCTATAAATTTATCAAACTATAACAGTTAATTTATATTAATAGCAGTGTATGATATTTGACACATAACGTATTTTAAGTTTTATTAGCGTTTGAGCGCATTTCATCTCTTATTAAGTAACGACGTAACACACTTAGCCTAGAAGAAGTACCTCTTAAGTAAAGCTGCGAGAACACACCTTTGAGTGCTTGGCGACAGATTTCATACATCAGGATGTTAGATAGCTACTAGATAGGTAACATTAGAACATACTGTATGCTCTAATTAAATCACGATGTTTATCTAGAGCAAAGACCGAGGTTCATCATGAAATCCAAGACCACAACTTCGACTTAATCATTATTACTTAAAAATCTGTACATACATTATATTCATATAAACAAAATTAAGTATCTGTTTATGCGGCGAAATCTCCGTAATAGTTAAACCAATTTTGAGCAGCCTTTACTTTACCGGCAGATAGAGGACTACATATTATTCTGCCATTCCTCAGAGGCTAACCAGAAATGTTAAAATTGAACAAAGGTCACTAAAATAAAAAAAAAATAGTGCGTGGAGTCCCTCCGCGCAGAAGAAGTGAAACTTCGTAATGTGGAGATGAAAATAGGAAGGGGTAGAAATTGATTTTTAGTGAAATCATATTGTTTCTTTAAGACAAATTTTATTAACATTGCTTACAATTCACAATTGATCACATCTTTTAATTATCATTTTCGAGTGGAGAAATGTCAAAATAAGTAAGATACGAAATGTTTGATTATTTTTCTAGCTCTGTCTCTTTCTATTCCCCCTCCCCAGGAGCGTTGAACGTTTAACGCAACAGTGCTTTCATACCCCCTCCATGGTAGCGTTAAACGTTTAACGCAACCTTATTGGAACTCGTATTAAAAGTTTCACTTCAACAAAAAAAAATGTAGAAGTTAGGTAGTATTGGTAAAATGACAATAAAAAGTTATAGCTCGACATTAAGCAATTTTACAAAAGAGAAGTCGCGGGAAATATCTAGTGTAATATAATATATTCTTAGATTCTGTATAGACAAACACAAGTATTCAGTTCACGCATGTCTTTGAACCAATTAATTAATTAAACAGAAACGTCACAGTAAGAATTTCCTTTAAGAAATTCCTTTCCAAATTTAAATATTATAAGAAATACAACTCGAAGGTTGAAAGAATGTAATAAATAATAATAAAAAATAATAACGCCCACGCGAAGGAGTATCACGTCAGGCTTGATTTATAAATGTACGCAACATAAAGAATAAAACTTTAGTTTAACAATAATTAGTATTCAGGAGTTGGTAGTCACCCAGGGAATATTAAGCGGCATGCTATGTCAGAAATTCGTGCAAGCCTACATTCGAGTCATACGGCCATGACGATCGGTCAATCTAGATCCATATTGTTAAATGCACGTTGAACGTTAATATTGTGTATACCATATCATTACATAGTATAAAATAAAGTCCCCTATCACTCTGTCTGTCTGTTTTCTATAAACTCAAAAACTACTGAACGGATTTTCAAGCGGTTTTCACCAGTGGATAAAGTGATTCATGAGGAACGTTTTGGTATATATTTTTTTTATAATCAGGGCGGGACAACGTAACATGTAAAAATATATGCAACACTGGATTTTTAGGTCATCTGCATCATTATAGCTTGGGCCTTAGAAGGTTAAAATACGCGATGGCCACTCTGGCACCCTTGAACTTGTTATCAAGGGCGTAATACCTTAAGCACTCGCCTTAGTCCGGTAAAGCTGTGAAGGCCCGTCAGGCCGATAATCAATTCGAAAAAAAAAATATTAAACTATATTTTCTACGAGTTTCATGTCCGTAGTGTCCGCGTGTAGCGAGAGAAACGCATGATCCTTACGTGATAACTGTACATGACAGTAAAGCAACACAACGAGCATGACCAGTGGAGGTTTACAACACAGTTTTAAAACATATTTAATACTACATAGGTATTACAAGACAGCAATAGAGTCATCAGAGTCTACAAATGCTTATTTGTAAACTAAATCAGTGTTATTACAAAAAAGTTAAATACGTATTGAATACTTGCTTTAAAAAGGTTTCGAATTAAATGCACCGCGGTCGCTGAATGTTCGCCATCTTGCCCTTTTGTCTTGCTTTGGTTACGTTGGGTTAGACTTGCGAAAAAGGATAACGCGAACTTGCCTCGGGCGAGCGCGGTGCATTTAATTCGAAACCTTTTTAAAGCAAGTATTTAACTTTTTTGTAATAACACCGAATGAGTTTTTAACTATGATTTAGTTACAGTCTAAATCTAACTAATATTAGCTACGGTTCTTATTCTAATATCCAAATATGATCATGAATCATAAGAAAGTACGATTATTTTAATACATGTTAAATCACGATGTGGTCTAAGATTGTAAACACGCTAACCCTAAAGGGGACGCTGGCTCTCAAGTGCAAACCGGAACACACCTATAGGGGCTTGTTAACAGACTTTCCATTTGAGGGTGGTAGCTAGCCAAGCGGACCTAGAAAAAGGCCGTACCGCTTCACAAACACTAAACATCGAGAAAATGATCTTATTGTTTATATGTGTTTTATATACATTAATTCATGAGAACCACCTGTTTTATCTGGATTTATTTATAACGTACTTATCAATTTTAAGAAAAAAATATCACAATTAATGAACCCTTTTCGAAGATAACTATGGAAAGTATAAAAATAAATCAATTACATTATACGTTCACCGTATAAAATAACAAATGATCTATCCTTGAAAAAGGTACACAGAATTAACAGAAATACTTGGACATTATTATCTCATTTTAACTCGAACATCGTTCCTTAAATAAATTAAGCACAGTCTTGTGATGAAAAAAAAAACAAACTGTAAGTCGATACAAAACTTTAAACGGTCGATAACCCATACTAAAAGTTATGTAAATGCCACTGTAAAGATGTCAATTGTCGTTGCGTGGTAAAACATTACTCGCGACGGTGACCACCATTAATCACCTTCACGAACAGTGATAAAATTAATTTACTCGTAAGTGGTATTTCTGTAATTAATGGAACACGATCCGCCTGTCGCACGTCTCATGAATGGCGCGATTAGATTGTGGTATTAATGTAACATAGGCATTTTTTTAACATTCGCCTTTTAAAATAAAATAGTCGCTTCTAGCTTATCTTGTAAAATTCTATGAAAATACTCATCTCCTAATTACGCTTTTTAACCATACTTTACGTAATGTTAAATGGCGATGTAATCTAAGAGACTGGACACGGTAAAACTAGGGCGGACTGTCTCTCAAATGTAACTACCGGAACACACATATAGGTGCTCGTCTTGCGTTTAGTAATATATGCATCGAATATCTATTAATTGTAGAACACGTTTATACGTAGTCAACACTGACTGTCAAGTAACGACATTTCCCACATTATCTTTGGAGCACTGTAACGCTGAAATATATTAGAAAAAATTGAGCCATCACGGGACGCCTGGCAGATGTGAATCATATGTGTAACGTAGTAAACAACACTGTATACACTATAGGTATGCGAGCTCAGTGCGGCAAGAGAGATTGCGCACAGTCGCTTGCGCATGGCATCGCGTCACCACGTCTCACACACACGGCCTCTATCGCCACGCCAACAATCAGGTTTACCTTCGCCTATAGATGTTTCACATTAAAAAAAACAGATACGCCTTTTTTTGTGAAATTGTAATTATTAAATGGATCCGATATGTATCTAAAAGGGTAAAATGTAGCAGTTTAATTCTCGTGGTCTGTAGTCCCCAGTCTATAGCAAAAGCAGTATCCGCAGTATAATTAACAGTACACAGGCCACGCCGCAAAGCGTATAAATTTGCATGCCCTGCGGTCAGACGAACAGTCGACGCAACGCCGGAGGAGATACAAGGCTTTGGAAGCGTTAGCTTAAAATTATAACTAATATTTTTTTGTACTTTAAAAACACATGAATTAATCTTTTATTATATACATATACATTAAACAATGTCACCGAGTTCAATCTTATGGAAATGGTTCAACCATCTTATGGGAATTGCGTATTCTGTCTGGATTAATAATTATGAGCTGTGCCCTATCCTTACTAACTTATAAATTCGAATGTGATTTTGTTTGTTTGTTGTAACAATGAAATTTTGCATACATATTTTCAGGTTCAGAAGAAGCCATAAAGTACCTATTATCCTGAAAATATTACTGTTCCAAAGAGATAGTTTAAATGTATATTTATGCGAGCGAAGCCGCGAGCGATACCTTGTTTTTTATAATTTTGCCATTACTGCTTAGCCCCAATAAAAAGGGTAAAGATAGTAAGTATAGGTTAAAATAGATAAATCCAGACAAATAAGAGACACCGAAATTTGATTCATATGTATAAATACAAAATTGCACCAATTACTTCTTATTAAATAGCAATACAGTCACAGAAACGACATAAAAATCAGATCCCTAAAATCAAACCTTGTATTTCGATGAATTGCTTCCAGCTGAGACTCAAATTAAAGCAGATAAACCACAAGCTAAAATAATAGAACGACGAACCGATATATTTTAAGAAAAATATTTATTGTGATAATTGCTAAACACGAATTTCAATATCACAAATGTTATTTAATAGACTCGGCTTGGACAAAGGCGATAGCAAATAGAGAGATACCATAATATCCGATTGGCGGACATAAAACGTTAGTGTCCCATTTACTGGAATAGTACGGTTATACACTGCTAAACGGACTACGATTTTGATTTGAAAATATCAGTGCAAATGTTTTTCGCTTCGAGAAACTATTTAACTATGTTCTGATATTGCATCACTTAATCCTTATATTTTATTAAAGTCAACGTTTCTCTTTCCATATTAGTCAGTCTGCTTACATCTCGAAAACACCTTAAATAATTAATGCGGTTCTTAAAATGATTACTGCATTCTCTAACCAGGTTTTAATATATGTTTTTACACAAGGTAATATGTAGAAAAGTTATGAGGTTTAATATAGTGAAATACGAGATGACTACCAAAACATTCTGTTGCTATATTTAACCTAAAATATGAACAAAGACAATGCAATAGACAATTGTTATATTCAAATGACATGCAGTTATATAATCGAGTCTTCAAAATTGTATGTTAGGCATTTAACTCATTTAATTTGGTTCGATTATTTAGGTATTAAATATTGTGTACAAAAAAGCCCCGACAGAAGATTAAGAAATAAACCGTACCATATAAAAAACATAAAAGATTTTTTTTAAACACTATAATAATAATTTTATAGATCGCATGAACTATGCCGCGGACACAAGAGACCTAATTAATAAAGAGATTTCCAATGGATATATTTAGTTACGTGAAACAAAATCGAAAAATTTAATGACGAATACTAGGGATATTTTTAGTTATTTGCCTATGCGACACAAGATATTACGTGATATTATGTAAATGATTAATAGCCAAGTCAATAAGTACCTTAGCTTACCAATACCAATAAGTACCAAACTTAAAATCGACCAAAAGTTTAAAAATAAATGTAAAATGTATTCTGTAGAATATTGGAGTCATATGTATTCTGTAATGTTTCGAGCGATAAGTCAATCTTGACACAATATCTATATTGGTTGTGGTCATCTTCTTTTGCGTAGAATATCTGTTTTAGTCGGCGGCTGTTCGAACCGGATTGATTTATTGGGAGCCGAACACGCCGAACTGTGATGTATGACCCTATTGAGATTAGAATAGAGTAGTTTTGATCAGAGAATATATAGAATTCTTAGACGTAGTAAAGTCTTACCAAATAATAAGTTGTTTTTTTTTTTCATTTACTGCATGTGTCTGTTTTCTAGCCTCCAGATAAAATCGCAATTTTCAGTTACACTTGGTCCTCTTTGTTTAAAAAATGCACTTGGTATCTCCATTTTCCTAGAAACTTAATTTGAGTAATAACATCGATAATAATCTCATAAAAAAACAAAAGACAAACTAATAAGTTAAACCATATATATGCCAATATTATAAAGATAAACAATTTGTATATTTATAGATACTAATCTCAAAGACTACCGACCCGATTATTAAGGTTTATTGATTTCTGACAGGAACACTTGGCTTGGCTTAATATTATAAATGTAATTTAATACGCATTTCCATCAAAGTTCTTTTGAAGAAAAATAATCAAATAAAACACTCGCAGCTAGAACTAAGAAATAAATATTTTTTGCTTACTCGTAACGTTTACTCTGTGCAGTAGAAACATATCCTTCTGCAGTGGTGCGATTTGTAAAAGCAACAGCTTATTTATACCCTCGAGTATAGTAGTGTAATGCGCTCATGGGAAACAAAACGTTCAGTGCGAATGAAAGTTATTCATGGTTTTGGTAATTCTTCATCTAGTAATATTATATATATGATTTCATTGGCCAAATTGATTCCGTCACCTACACATCTCAAATAAGTAACTACTATAATATAGCTCCATTTGTTAATTCTTTATACATAGAATCTAATCGAAATCTGTCCTGTTTTTGACTGAGTATGTGGACAAAGAAAAATAATACACAGACGATAAAGAGACTGCTTCTCAAAAGCAACTGATAAAATGTACTCATGCCGGCTAAATATGTTACGATTTACATGAGAAGTCTAACTACTCAGGTATACCTGCACAGAACGTCTTCTCGTCTTTGGTAAACTGTATCGTATATGCCGATATTAGGTATAGGTGTCTGGCAACAATCTTCAACTAGAGAATGGTAGTTTACCAAACGAGCATTAAAATATCATGTTACAGTATCATCATGGTGTATTTGCTGTTGTTTAATCACAAGGTTATCTTCCAAAATCTGAAGCTCAATATACAGCCTAAGTCTATCCGATCAACAAATACCGTGTACGTACAATCTATCACTGAGCTGTTGTAGCTACAAAATAATTTATTGCCTATTAATAACACGTGAAAATATGAATATTAATTATATGAACAAGTTCCCATATTAGAATGTTATACAAAGAAAATATTTCAAAGTGCAGAAATTTTCCTATAAGCAGGCGAGCGATACGATGAACTATGCAGCTGAGAGATGTACGACGAATTTGTGAGACGGTGGAACTAAAAACTGCAGGGATTTCAGCAAGAAGTGTTTAAAGTATATGAAATATTATAGAGAATTTGCAAACTTAGAATTTCCTCAGTCCTATCTCGCCGTAAAAAATAACATCAGTCAGAAACGTCTTAATATTTATCAAATTCTGTCGCTTCGGAAAAAATAATTAAAGAAGTTTGAGAGATTTATTAAAATACCAAAATTACATATAATACTAGTGGTCCCGGTGGACGTTGTCCTGCCTTGATAAAAAAAAAAAGTAAAATTCAACCACAGCGCCACCGAACGGGTCCAATTGTGAACCTAAACCATTCTCGGATCCACTCGAACACGCATACAAACTTTCATCAAAATCGGTGCAGCCGTTTAGGAGGAGTTCAGTGAGATACACACGTACAGAAGAAATTTATATGTGAAGAAGATAGAACCGAATGAAAAATATTCTTTTTTCCTTCTAGAGAAAAGGAGAGGATAGCAAAAATTACAACTACAGGCAGGAAATACTAAAGGAATTATTTAAAGCTAATAAAAATATCATTTTAAATAAATACCGTTTGAAACACATATCAGAACATAAATAATAGAAATAATTACGCTACGCGCTAAAACAAACTATGTTCTTTTTAATATAACAGATATTGCAACTCTTTACATATATAACAAGGAGAAACAACAAATACAAAATAAGGTTACGATTGTAATTTCAACAAATCGGAACAACTTTACATTGAAATCGATCACAGTTTCCAGGGAATTCGACTCGTGCTGCCCTAAATGTTGACAGTCGTTAAAACTTCACAAATGGCCGTGAACGTCTCTTATAACTCCGTCAGCTTAATTTAAAGTTTCAACGTTAACATTTACAAATACTTCGATTACAATTTTTAATCCGTTTTGCAGTTCATGAACATCCCGAATTTTGGAAATTTTGTCAACAGTATTTTGGCAAGTCTCTGTATAATATTACCACATAGTTATTGCCTGGAAGGTGACATTAATATGTCATATCGTTCACAGAATATTCAAAAAGTTAAAACAAAATAACATTTTTTAACATCTAGTTTCAAACAGTTTACCTATACAGTATTCCATAATCAATCTAAAGATATGATTAATGCCTAAGTATTTATTATTGTAATTTAACTCATGTATGATTTTCCATTATTAACTATGTGGAAATCTACAGTCAAATAACTAACATGTGTTGATTGCATAATACCATCATCGTTATCTTCTTACCCTTATCCCACCTAAGTAGGGTCGGCACAATATGTTTTCCTCTCCCACTCTCCCCTGTCAGATGTCATCTCAGTATTCACACTGTTTATACACATATCATTCTTCACACAATCTATCTATACCTACCTACATTATATTTTTTTATAGGTGGCAAAGCCACCCCCGAGGTAGTACCACCCTCTCATGGAAAACCGACGTGAAGTAACAGTGCTTGCATTGTTGCGTTTCGTTCGGTCAGTGAGTGCGCCGGAGACCCACTTCCCACCCCCTCCCCCTTCCCCCCTTCCCCCAAACACAGGCTGGCAACGCACTTTCGACTCCCCTGGTGTTGTTAGTATCTATGGCCGGTGGTGATCACTTAACATCAGGTCACTCAACTGTTCGTTTGCTTCCTATGATATAAA
Organism: Antheraea yamamai; assembly: GCA_036509395.1. NCBI lineage: Eukaryota > Metazoa > Arthropoda > Insecta > Lepidoptera > Saturniidae > Antheraea > Antheraea yamamai. Next base: position 5,954,325 of record AP028441.1, read on the forward strand.
AAAACCTTTTTCAGTCGTCCTTTACTCATATATCCGTTATAATATCAGCAAGCATAATAGCCTAAGATTCGTATGCAAAATTGCTACGTCCGAGTATATAATCATTTTTTTAATTCAGATATTAAAGGGACGAATATACGAAAAAGTGAAGTAATATTAATCCAATTAAAAATACTAGCGAGCCCATTTTAATAAGCAACCCGGTCAAAACATATCGTCCCTTTCATAATTGAATTAAACAAAAATGATATTTAATATACACTCGTTGAAGGAATTTTGCAGCGGGATCATAGGCTATAATACCACCATCTACTCAAACAAGTATCTACAGAATACTGAAAATTTAAATAATCATATCACTTCACTTTGGTTCTCCGTTTAGTGGGTTCAGTAAACTCATTTATATTATGTAGGTAGTGAAATCCTATTTGTTTCCCTTCATATCAGCTTTTCTGGTCGATTGAATTTTACGGTATATCATAGAGATGACGCCGATGACGTATGATTATATATACGCCCTGTTGACTCAGCATTAACGAGAAACGACGCCGCGAAAAAAATCGCTTTGAAGATGATATTACATTCGAGTATTTTAGCAATGTTTTTATATGTTATACAGTAAATAATGCGCATAATAATTTATTGTCTAAATACAAGTGTAATGTATTTTCTTATTAAAAATGATTTCAAGATATAGGTTCCATTTCCATCTATCTATCTATACATATAATAAGAATGTAAATCTAACGTGTCTATACATTTTAGATTTTTGAGAAAAAAATTATTGCTGGTGTCTTAGAATAAGTAATAAAACACATTTCAATCATTTTTATAAATGTCTGTCTATCAGTCTGTCTGTTTGTTTGTTTGAACACACATCACTGCTAAAGTACTGCGTTCACGATACGAAACCTCACAAAGAAAATTATAAAGCATATCCTCAAGTAACGTTTAGTCTTGGTTTCATTATAATCGGTTCACTTTATCAAAAGTTATTGTAATTTTAATGACGACGCGACTTAAGTACGAGAGAAAAGTAGATAAGTAAATAAACTTGATACATTCAGATAATTTTATTGATCACTGTTTTTTACATTAGGTTCCACGCGGACGGAGTAGCGGGCACAGCCATGTTACAAATAAATCGACGTTCTTATTTCTGCAAAAATTACCCTTACCAAATTTACATGAAGAAATACAGGTAAGAAATCTACAAAAACGTACAATGTAAATCTTTACCCACAAAGTTACACAGTTTCCGCATGAGTACTCGTAATATAATGAAATATGTATCAGCCATCTATCACAAACTCTTTCCCCAAACGATATTCAGCAGAACACAAAAACTTACCGGCAATATGGTGAATAATGTCCTGCGAAATTAAATCCCCCAGACTATAAAGAACAGATGACGTGCCGTTCCGTACACTTCTAGATTGTTCGAGATCGTACTCGTATTGTATCTCTTGTTAAGGGGTTATCAAATGCGGTTTCTTTTATTCTTTGCACAAATATAACATTTTTCTGAAGCATGTTGAACTAGAGGTGAACAAGTGGCTAAAGTTTGATTATAATAAATATTGTAGACGTAAAATATATGAAGTAAGTCGAATAAGCAATAGAAAAAGTTAAACAAAAGTAACCATTTCCAATTTTTTTTATTAATGACACTAAAGCTCGTCAGTGGCTTCTATACAATACACAGCTATACACAAAGCGATAAAATCGGTTGTGAAACAGAGGTGACAAAATTATTTAACTGATTAATTTTCACCTGTTCATATATGAAGATTAACTTTTGTCCGCGGCTTCGTTCGCGTTAATGTATATTTAATCCCTCGGTAACAGTAGAATTTTTTCGGGTGAAATGTACCTTATGTCGTTATTTATATTTCTGAAAACGTGTATGTAAAATCTCATAATGATCGGTTGTGTAGTTAAGGTGTGAAAGCGTAAGAAACAAACAAAATCACTTACGCATTTATAATATTAGTTTGAATATAATTCCCCAATTTTTAATACACTACAATATTCATCATATATCAACCAGTAACTCCTACTGTAATAATACATTGTTATAAGACATTTAATTTAACTGCGATGATGAGAAATTATGCTGTTCTCCTAAATTCGAGCGATAACACAATACGATCTAATTCATTTCTATTTACACTACAATTTTCATTAGCGTAGTTTCCATTTAAAATATAATTCAAAAACTGCATGTCTTAAGTATATAGGTGTTAATTGGTTTTTGTTTTATCTACGTTGTAACAAAGGATCATGATTTATGTAGATCTGCGTATATGATTCAGAATCTATCTTTCTCATCCATTGCAGTTTATTATTTGGCGGTTTCTGATTATCTCATGGGTCTTTTGAAAAAAAGTAGTTATAGCAATACTGGTAAAATTCACACAAGAATCTCATGCGACATCGTGTGACCTCTGACATAACAAATGAGTTACAGTCGTGTACTTTTACGGAGCTAATTGTGATTTATCGTGACACGGGTGCACGTTTTGTTACCTATGACATCTTATACTCCCTTATTATACCATGTTATACGTGTCCAAGTCACCAAAACAAAACTGGACTGGATAATTTGTTGTTAAAAAACATTAAATGTTTTATTGTCAGTATTGGTTCTTCTGCTTTTTCAGGAACATTATTAGTATGTTTATGGAAATATACGAGGCTATTTAAGCTATAAAAACTAATACTAATCTCCATGATACTAAGAACAGTATAATGCGATAAATAACGGAAACTGTCCAGTGAAAACTGCACATAAACAACTTATTGTCGTCGTTACCGCGCGAGTCTTGAAATATTGAAATTTTATACTTTTAAATACACAGGCCGTGTCCTATACTTTTTTTTCATTTAAATTATTCGCGATGCTTCGTAAGTTTATTTACTGTTATATTAACTGTAAATTTAATTGGATTACGATTCGTAAAATGTTATGGTAGCAGTATACTCGTAGGTAAAGAAAAATGTATTGATGTATTGATTTGTATTGCTATATGTCCCTTCGATCTTTTCGGCTTGATGGAGAAGGGCTTTGCTTTCAAATCGTTTAATAATTTTATCAAGCATTTGATCATTAATCTCAAGGCATTTAACGGACTTTGAAATTGCCAAGACTCTCTGAACTTGCATCTAAATTGAAAAAAGTGCATCTAAAATGAGAAATCATTCTGACCTTATTATATAATGCTCATGCAACGTGTTAAGGGAAAAATAAGTGACTGGTATTAAATTGCGATCACTCCTCTCTTCCTTTATATTGCTAATTCCGAATATATATGTGCGAAACTAACAAAATAGAAAAAAAACGTATAAAGTGAAAAAAAATTGTTTCTCAAAAACAAAATGAAAAATCTAAAAACAATATTAATTACGTTAATAAAGTATAGAGCTTAAGTCTTCAGAGCCCCGATAACCCGTGTAATTAGATTAAGGCATAATAAATTTGTCAGAGCTCCAGTTTCTCCTAATAAATATATTTCTTTTAATCTGATTCTAAAGTTTCTGAGCTTACCTTATCTCTGAGCATATCTTTAACCCTCGTGGACTGGTGTCTGGTACGGTGCAGTTCAAGTTGGAGTTCGAGACATCGCTCTTGCCAATTAACGGAGGCGATGTCTGCAGCAGCCAATTCATACTCCAACGGATCGAGTCGAGATGAATGGGCAACTGGCCTGAAGGAGGAACAAGCTCAAGGTGAATGAACTTAATAAAAAAATTAATTCGTAGACATGTCGCATCCACCGTTGTAATACTAGCTCACATACCGTCATTTTTACATATTATTAATTAACAGTAACTAATCTCAAGTAGAAATGAAATTGTTTTATGATTGGCTAGTTAACTTCATCATATTATTACTTAATCACAAAGAACAGTTATTTCCATTACACTAAAAAGAGAATGAGATAAGTCATTTAAGTACATCAGCCCCTTTGTATTTTTTTATAATAATTGTTCTATTTTTACTACAAGTTTCTGAGCACTCATTTTATCTATATCTCCATATAATAACCACGTGAAGAAACCATTCTAATACGCAATATTTCCAGTAAGATGATTGATTATCAATGGTTTTCAGGCTACCAATGACACATAGGTAAGGTACTGAGTCAAGAACAAATAAATAAGAATTATACATTTATACTTTTGAGATTATGAATTAACAAAACTGCTCTTTTTTATACTTTTTTAGGTTTTTAGCATTTGATCCCAATCTCACATGATGTTAAATCATGATTGGGAGAAGATGATAAACACGTTAGACCTAGTGGAGAAGGTGCTTCGCTACAGCTTTTCAACGTTAGTGTAATAGCTAGGCTAGCATGGCGGATTTAGAAAAAAAATTACCAATATGATTGGTTTCGTCATGATGTTTCCCTTCAGCGAAAGTTCTTCGCGAGGATGCTGCTATGTCCGAATATACTAACCATTAATTCATCATCGCTTCAAAACACCCTTAACCCTTAAATGCATAATTTTTTATTTCAATTTTAAAACTAACATTAGAACAATAACGAAAAATATATAATTATTCCCGCCAAAACTAATGTCAACTTTTTTCTTTCACACATAAGGTATTTTTTAAGGTTTTAAAATGCTTTCGGAAACGCATACAGTCGGACATACATTTGAATAAAATTAAGCGGAAGTAGAATGTATACAAAAGACAACAATGTGCATTTAAGGATTGAAAACAGAATATTGTTTAAAAATTCTTTAAACTTTAAATATCCACAATTTGTGTTTAAAAATACATTCGAAAGTCGAACAACATTCCAATATCTGTTCATAAATAATGTAACGGTTCATTAAATTCAATGTGCAATATTTCGCGTCGGCATTAATACTTGAACGGGTTACAGCGTAGTAAGCTTTGATGAGATTAATTCGTCCAACAAATGGTGCATTATTAATTTCGAATAATAATTCGCATCCTGGATTATTAATTGTAGTATTATGAACTCTCATATTTCTGTTGAAATAATAATCTTCTAAGCTTATTTAGTCACGTTGATAAATAAGTATTCGTTTTATCTCCAAATTGAATTTATAGAAGTTGTGCGAGGAACACGGATATTTTTCGGGCAGAAATAACAGCAAAATCTATTATCAAATTTCTTACCGTTTATTATATACTTCAATATTAATAATAATAATTATTGTACTAATGAAAAAATAATAAAATAACTGATTTATTAAAAGGAAAATAAATTTATAAGCTTCACTGAATAACTAAAACTTATACGGTGGTCTTAAGACATTTTCGAAGTTTAATTTATGTTTCTAATTAAGTTAATATAAATCTATAGTTCTATGTTAAAATAATGATGATATTATTGTATTAACTTATTTGTAATTATCAGTGTTAATAAGACTTTGTTTCCCCAATATATTCTATGAAATTCTAGTATTATTTATTATGTCTGCCACAATGTCAAAGAAGAAGAATCATAGAGACCGGTTATTTATTATTAGTACGAGATGAGTCCCAATGGAGAACATTTCTTTAATTTAACATATTTACGAATACGTCGAAATGATTTCTATTACTTTTGATTTTCTATTAAACAAGATTCATTATAAAGTGGCAATCGTGCAATTGCATCATGACTTTCATAAATCATAATATATTATCTATTAAATTATCCTTAATTTTACTATGTATCCCATAAGTATATATAAGGTGTATACCTATACTTCATAGAAATTAAATCTTTGAATATCGTAATGATAGTTTCTCAATTCTTTATCTATAAATATGTCACTCCTCAAAATCAATAATTAAAAGTCCTTAATGTCCAATTTGCAAATTAGTGTTATTGCGTAGAGATAGTTTGAATATACTATAAAAAAATTAAACGTTTTTTAATAATAGGTATGTATCAGATATATTTCATTTAAAAGAAAGATATTAAAGTATGAGATGCGATGGTTAGAAAGTATAATGGCATGTACTTACTTAACGGTCAAAGTGCAGTCTTCTTTTAAACGAGACCTAGATGCATATTTAGGACATTTGTTAAACTTGTATTAATATCATTCTTACACACAAAATCAACGCCAATGATAAAAAAAGAACCCTTATAATATGAAAAATCCATTCCAATTGTTAGTATTATATTCTAAAAGACATATAGATATTTTAAAATGATAAATATATTGAAAAGAACAAAAAAAGATACAGGTATGTTATGTTATTCGACCAAAAATATATATTGTCTACATTATTTTTGTGCGGTGATTCATTAAATCGAACCACCCACAGCCTTCTACGAGGAATCCTAGACGATTAACGGAACAATAAAAGATTTCTCACCTAGGTGGTGGCAGCGGCGTATCCCTTGACCTCCTAGGCAGGAGACGCGGACTATTCGGCGTGCTAGACGAATGTCCAGCGCCGCTGTGGTCCGTGAACCTGGCCAGCGGATCAAAGATCTGCGACAAACGCCGCGATCTCTCCTCGGACATATTCTACACAACACTCACACTAACACTAAACAATATCACATCACGGCCCGAAGACAGTTTACACATAAATGACTATTTCGAACAGTCTGAATGATTCAAACGACGGAAGTTTTCACACGACATTGATAGATGTCGCCTAGCGGTGTGACGCGCGATTTGGCGCAAAATCTCCTTCGCCATCTTGCACCGTGTGATGTTTTTTAAAGTTTAATTGTCTGTTTACGCCGTTTTTAGAACGCTGGAAAAGAAATAACAGATATTAGTTTACGTCAACTATTAGTAAGATTGGAATTATATGAAGCATTATTTACACTCGCATTAGTTTCATGGATTATTGTTTCAATATATTTCAAAGTAGATCGTCATATATTACTTTAAACAAAATGCGTAATGGACAGGGACACATAGGTTTTACTCAACAACCCAGTATATAAAACATTGATAATACCTAGGCGTATATTTTTTATGTCATAAAACTATAACCTAAATCGCCACAGTTGGTATTAAAATAACGAAGTTATTTTGTAATTGTAACATACTGGACCATAAAATAGAATGCACATTATATGCAAGCTTAGAAACTTGCGTACCGAATTAACATGCGAACTAGAGTCTTTACAACTTCGTAGAGTCAGTGGCAGTCTATGTGTATGTGTATGAATGTTCTGAGGAACTCTTTAATATAGTGCTGTCTTCACCATTTCAGACTCGCACCTACCGTCTCTGGTAGGCTGCTCACCCGCACACCTATAAGCTAGCAAGATGGCGACCACCGTGAGGGTTTCTCGAACCTTCCTTATACGTATGCTAGCGTTGTGGAATGAGTTGCGCAGCACGGTTTTTCCTGAGGGCTATGATATGGGGCTCTTCAAGAAGGGACTGAAACGCACTCTTCAAGGTCAGATGGGCCGTCTGCCTGTTTATTAACTTTTCGCATTAAAAAGAAAACTTAAATGAAAACTAGTAATTAAAAAACAAAACTCAAACATCTCAATGAAGTTATAAATCTAAATATATATTTTTTATTATATAACTATATAGTATATATTTATCATTTATTAATCAATTATCAGATTTTACTGAGGCTAGGTAACAATTATTTCACAAATATATTATTATTATTTGTAATAGCTGGTATAGTTCACTGACCGCTACCAATAAATAAGAACCATTAAAAATTCTATTGTTGGTTTCCACGATATCAAGATCTCACAGTTTAATAAATACATCAGTGACCCACATATGAATGTTCAATAAAATAATTTCGAACGCATATTACTATTGTACGTACAACCAACATAATATTATCATTGCTATAACATATGCATTAGGCATATTTGGAACCGTGAATTGTGTTATAGATAGGTATATTGTCAAGTCAAATGGTTTGGACGGTGAATTAAAATTTGAACCAAGACATAAAAAAACGAATATTTGTTGAGTTTGCCTACTATTATTAATTTCAATTGGAAACTATCGGTTCACGGTGACACAAATATCGTGAGTAAAAACTTGTATATATATTCCTTGTTTAGTATGCAACCCAAACTTCCCTAGTTAGATCTAATCTTCACATTTTTGTCGAGTTTTTAGGAATATGGTAGAAATGTAGCAGCAGGGGGTCCACCGGAACCAGGTAAATTTTGAAAGTGGTCTATGGGAATAAAAATCTGGGAACCTCTGTTTTACATAGCATATAATCAATCGTACATAAAAATGGATTAATCAATTCCCTACAAATTTATTACACAATTAAAAATAAATGTTAAAATCTTTAATTTAAATATTATCTTCCCCGTCAACGATAAAATATCCATTCGAAGTTATAAAACCAGTTTAAATCACTGTTAGGAAGTTTTCACGAAATCTCGAGCGATCTATAAAGCTATTTTCATGTGCATTTACAGCTCTCGAAGTAGAATAACCGTGATTCCGGTTGTATTTTCTGGTTGAAATCTGTTCTCCTGTTACTCAATCATGTTCACAAATAGATTGTAAATTATATGTACGTTTATGATTTCATCTTTAAAAGAAATGGACTGGTCTCTAATTTTGTAGTTTGATGAAACATAGGAAGCAAAAAATTCAACCTTGAAACAAGTAATTATAAATAGAAAATGTACGTTAATGAAATGTTCATATGACTACCGATATTATGAATTATAATTTCTATATATATACGTATAGATAACACATAAATTTAATTTTAAAAACTGTTGTTTATCCGTATTAATTTCTATAATAGCTCAATCGATTTTGAAGAGTCTTTTTGTAAGATAGAGAACTTTTCAGTATTTTATAGGCTATATATTATTACGTATTTTCATAAACACTAAGCTGTAATAATAACATTAAAGAGGTAACCTTAAAATCGGTGAAAGAGTTGTAGGGTTAGGTAATAAAGACAAAATATAATATACCCCACCATTGCTACAGGTAAAAGACTTCGTTTACATGAAACAAAACTAAATTAAAAGTAAATCTTACAATAAAAATAAATCCTTACTGATATTATTAATGCGAATGTAAATTTGCTTGTCTGTTTGTTACGCTTTCACGCTTCAACTACTTAATCTGGTGATGAGACGATATCCCGATCGTAAGGTATATTGAATTTTATTACCTAATGTATTATGCATATAATAATTCCTGAGACCTTCTTGATAATTACACTAAAGTTGAAATCTTACTCTCTAGCATAAAGTTCGACAGCTGCTCTTGAAACCAGTCTCAACTCTGATCTTTGCTTTCACATTTTTAAGGGCAAACGTTAATTTATCTATACTGATATAACTTAAGAATTTTGTTTGACATCGGTAATCTAATTACTAGTCAGAACTGAGAAATTATTTAAGTTCCTTAGTAATGTAGATATTATGAGGCACAGGTCAATAAACTGTTGGCAGAATAAGTTAAAAAAAATACCGTATTGACAAAATCAACAAAGTTTTATCACAATAGGATGAACGGTATGTTAGCGTATATAATACGAACGAACGAAGAAATATTGATTTTTATATATTAGATTTATAGAGGACAAGCTATGCCCGGGACTTCATCCGCGTGGAACCTAATAAAAAAACAGTGACTAATAAAATTATCTGAATGTATTGTTTATTCACTTATCTGCTTTACTGTCGTACTTATCTCGCGTCGTCATTAAAATTACAATAACTTTTGACAGAGTGAACCAATTTTAATGAAATCACGACTAAGTGTTACGTCAGGATATGCTTTATTTGCTTAGTGAGGTTTTATGAACGCAGTACTTTAGCAGTGATGCGTATTTAAACAAACAGACAGACAAATGTCTAAAAATGATTGAAGTATATTTTATTACGTATTCTAAGACACCTGTAACAATTTTTTTCACAAAAGTCTAAAAAATACAGACACGTTAGGTCTACATTCTTATTATACGTATAGAAGGTGAACTCAATATAGGTCAGGAAGTACATTACAGGGGACATACTAAAAGTGTGAACGGACTAGGTGGAATGTGTGAAACAGCGGGACACACCTAGTAATACAATAAACGTGTATTCTCAGAAATACAGTTACAATGTATAAGATTTAACTCAAAGAACACATTCACTCATGTTCAGACCTCTGATGTAAGGGATTTTAAACGGGATCAAGTATAGACACGCAACTCTTTGATATACAAAATTAATTCATTTCACCTTGTGAGGCGGTGATTCTATAGGATTTACATAACAAAGAACCCAGCTGCTCAAGCCCCTACGTTAACTTCACTTCTGCTCTCAGACAGTACTGGATTGTGAGACGAATGTACGCGCTTTGAGTTTATTGGATCTTATAGTGAAATATTTAAGACTAGTTGTACCCGCAACCTACGAATCGCGTGGAATGTAATGTAAAAAAAAAACAATTATTAACAAAATAGGTTTGTTCAAATTCGACAACCTGGCCTCACTCCTTGTGAACGATTTCTAAAAATGATTAAAATGTATTCCATTACTTATTCTTACTCACGTGCAATTTGTTTTCACAATATTATAAAAAATACAGACACGTAAAATTCGTTATTATACACTCATCAAAAAAGTCTAAGCAAAATTTAAATTTTAGGATGGTTCTTCACATTATAACGTTGTATTTTATTTTTAAAATAATATCTTTAGGGTTCTATGATGTAAAAATAACAGCTGTTGTCTTTATAAGTTCTTTTAATAACAGAAATGAACAATATTAGAATATACTGTAGAAACTAAGATACATAAGAAACTAAACTTTTTTCTTACAAAATGAAATTTCTAAAGAAAATGTATTTATTGTGAAAGAATAGAACAATTTAATACAAAGTATGGGCTCCTCTGCTATTCAGAACTTCTCGGCAAGGATTATTCATTGAATTAATGAGACTGTTTATGTCATCTTGCGGTATTCGCTCCCAATGGAATTGTAGCAAATTCTTCAACTGTTGGGTTGTTGTCGCTCCGTCCAAGTCCTTCAAAACACGTCTCTGGAGCATGTCCCATGCGTGCTCGATGGGGTTGAGATCTGACGATTGTGCAGGCCAGGGCAATACCCGGATGTTCTCCGTTGCAAAGTATTCACTGGTTCGCCGAGCTGTATGTGATCGCGTATTGTCATGCATTAACCTAAAATCGGAGCCAAAGGTTTGTGCAAATGGGTAGACATAAGGTCTGAGAATATCCTCAATGTAATTTTCAGCATTCATGTTTCCATTTACAAAAACGAGCTCAGTTCGCCTGTTCTTCATAATACCCGCCCATAACATAACTGCTGAGCCGCTGTATGGATGAACTTCCTGAACGCACCTGAGCCTTTCAGTATTTCCGGGCCGACGATACACTCGCACCCTTCTTGTATCAGGCTTAAACCCGAATCGCGACTCATCGGAAAACATAATTTTATCCCATTGTTCCTGGGTCCATGTTATGCGTTCTCTACACCATTCATATCGACGAGCGCGATTCCCGTGACGTATCGGTGGGCACCTGATTGGGCGTCGAGCTCGTAGGCCGTACTCATGCAGTCGATTTCGCACAGTTTGAGGACTTACATCAACACCACTTGAAATTTGTAGCCTCAAACTTATCTCTCGAGCGGTTAACATCGGCTGGCCTCTTGCAGTCAGTTGTATGCACCGGTCTTGCCGAGTGGTTGTACTCCTTTTACGGCCTGGATGCTGTTCAGCGGGTTCTCCTGTATTATTGTAGCGCTGCCAAAGACGACAAATAACACTTCTATGAATGCCAAAATGTCGAGATACCTGAGATTGATTACTTCCCTGTTGCAACATCCCTACAGCTCTTTGCATTTCATCTGCCATCAAATGACGTCGCTTCATGACGTAAAGAATATCTAACAATTCAATTTTGTCGCTAACTTTATTTAAATGGTTGGTAAAATTATAAAATCAAGACTAAACGTAGCAATTAAAACGCACTTAAATTCAAACAAATTCGCAGTCATTTGAGTTTTATGAAAAAACAAAACATAATCAATTTTTTTTTTTACAACCAGCCAGTATGTCATCAATAACAAAAAAGTTTACTTACCTACGCACTGAGTAAATACTTAGAAATTAATTAATATAAATGGTAAAATTTGTAATATCACGCATGTTGCTTAGACTTTTTTGATGTGTGTATTTATGTTATTTTAATCTCATTAGTAGCTGATGCTATCGAAATGTTTGTTATGTCATAAGATCAATTTTTTATCATTTTTGTGCTGTTTGTTAACTGTAAATCAATTACTATACCTAATCTTTTTTATTAATTTTAAGTTACCTTTTACATTTCATCATTACTACCTAATCTTCATGGAGATATGTAATCATATTTAGCCTATATAATGATTTGAAATGCCCTATATCATCTACCAATAAAATCTCACCGTAGCCGGTTCAGCTGTTTCAGATATTGACTAAAACAACAAAAAACGATTTAATCTTATTTATATGTATCGATTTATGCAAATTTGTAATCGCTTCGAAATATCCACTTAGTCTTGTTATGGACACTGAGTTTATACTAGCTTATAAGGAAAGGTAATTAAATGCGTGGTATTCATTTGAACATAATATTGTAGTCTTTTTTTAAAGTGAAACTTCTTTATTGGCGTTGAGCGATTTTTGGTAGTGGGAAAACTATGGATTCACGGCACCGATGACCTCGACGTACTCGTGAGGTATTGCTTGCGTCAGATTAGCGACGCGTAGTGTGGCGGCCTGTGTACATCTAAGGTTGATATTTTGTATTGACCTTGTGCAGCCCACCATATATGTGATTAATTACTAAACTGTACAAAAATGTATAGAATTATTGCTCGGAGTGCCAATAGATGTAACAACCAGACTAATATTATAAATAATATCAATTTACAAATTACTAGATTTAAATAATTTAGATGATAACTGATTCAAAAATTCACTTCTGTGGGCAGACATTACGACTGCTTAGATATTTTTTATCCAAGCTCGATAATCCTCGTTGTATCTAATGGCAAGAATAGAACCATTTTAACAATAATAAAATGTCTATTAACATGTTCAAAATATCTTTTCAATAATTAAATTAAAAAATCAATAACTTATTCTTGTGATCACGCGAACAGAAGCACCGATCATAACGCGTGACGTCACAGCTTCCGAAACATTGTTCAAACTTTGGCTTTTTCATACCAGAGAGAAATAGTATTGTTTTGAATAGGAAAACAGACTTATTCAATTATATTTAATTAAGACATTGCGTATAGTGAAATTTCAATAAGATTTATTCTTATATAAAAATGTATTTCAAGGAATAAACTAAAGCTAAGTAAAGTAAAATAACATTAAGTTAACTAAATCATAATTTTACGTAGTAAGTCAACCAATATAGCGAACGTCGGAAATATCCGATGTTTATTATTTAGCAATTCAAGTGAAAAATTGCTCAGAGGAAACTGAAATTACAAGGGCACTGACCAGAAAATTCATGGCCGACCTCAAAAATTGAACGGTTATGGCGCAATAAAGTTATAAATAGAGAGGAAAGTTTGTACTAAACACGTAAATCGTACCATATATTTTCCTTTTCAAAAACATCCTTATCTTTGTTATGAAACAAAATTTACTAATTGTCTTCATTCTATCTGGAGATAACGTTGATTATGAAAATGTACCAAACACTTATATTTTTTTATTCATTTATTTCAATTGATATTACTTATTTGTATTGGAGACATTAATTTCCCACATACGGATCAAAATGCAAATCCAATCAAAGTCAAACAGCGTAATTATAATAGTGTTAAAGACTGTAGGTGGTAGAGCCACGCTGAAGCTATTACTGGTTTAAGCATGAATGAGTCGGCTCACCCGGGGTAGTACCACCCTTTCACAGAAAACTGACGTGAAGTAACAGTGCTTGCATTGTTGCGTTTCGTTCGGTCAGTGACAGCGCCGGAAGCCCACCTCCCCTCTCCATCTCCCAAACACAGGCTGGCAACGCACTTGCAACTCCCCCTGGTGCTGCAAATGTCTATGGACGGTGGTGATCACTTAACATCAGGTAACCCACCTGTTCCTTTTCCTCCTATGATATAAAAAAGGTACTTATAACGATATAATTTTATTTTGTAACTGTAATATTTATATAGTCTATTATATCTATAAAAATCCTTACTAATTATAAAAAAACATGAATGCTAGTGTGTTTGTTACGCTTTCAAACTTATACTCAACAGATCATAATGAAATTTTGTATATACATTAACTGGGATACATAAAAGGACATTTGCTATTTTCATACAATAGAAAGTACTATTCACGAGGTATAAATTAAATCTACAATAACGCGAGCAAAGCCGCGAGCATAAGCTATATTTCAAAATTTTTTTTCACGTTGTTTTTAAATATGTTTTAGTTATTCCTCCCAGATAACCTTACTAAAACGCTCATTACTGCCATGTTCTTGATTTAATATCAAAACTATATATATTATTTTTCTTCGATGTTAATATGCCAAAGTGTAATGTTAGAACAGTGCATCAGGAGTTGTGACGTCATATGCTATGATTGGCGTTTCTGTTCACGTGATGGTAAGAATGAATTATTGATTTTTATATAAACACTACAAATATGTATTCTGATAAGCATATAAAATGTATATGATATTCGGTTTTTGTATATTATAAACCATAGAAAAACAATTAAACTGTCATTATTTTCGTTCACTGCCTACAAACCCCTATCTTGTCAAATACAGATTTTGTGATAAAAGTCTCTTATAAGGCATCCTCAAATATTCATTAGAATATTTATTCACTATTTCGTCTTAACGTGCACACGTTGTTTAATTAATGATATCATACTCTTTATCCAGAAAGGCGGTTTGAATTTAGGACATTTCTTTCTCCCGAGATACTTTTTTCTTTTGAATTATTACCGCATTGATAAAATCGAGTCATAATTTATCGAACCTGTTTATTAACTCAAAGATACTATGCGAATAATAATGTTCGAACTGTAATTTGTTAATGTTTTCGCGATATCTATTTAAGATAAAGAGTTATGAATTTTATCTCGTTCAGATTTTGAGGTAAATTAAACAGATATTACTATAAGGCTTTTAAATTAACAATTGTAAAGAAGTTTAAAATCTTATCACGAAAGTACAGTAATTACTTAAACCTAAGCACTTGTTAGTTTTTATCACAAAGAAAAATAGCAGTCATAGTATATGATTTTTCCATACTTAATGGTTGTTCGGAGATACTATAAAAATAAACCTGCCAGCCAACCATGTCTTATAAAAAATCTAAGACTACGTACATAGAATATTCTTATTCAATTCAACAGAACATATGAATAGTTTAGTGATACGAAGTAATATTATATGATTTGTAATCAGAAATCAAAACGACTCCCAGAAAAATTCTTGGTTCTTTAAATAAGTTATGTATATAAGTATGTCTTCTATTTGTTTTACTTTCTCTATAAATTCAAACCGGTGTTAGGACTTATTTTTTGTCTATATGTGTTATTTAATTTTCTATTTAATAATAACTCTTGGTTTTAAATTTAAAAGTCACGAATAAGCACATAATTTTTCATCCTTTTATAGCACACTAAAGACGACTTTATATTTAAAATGTTATAGTTATAAAACTATAAAAAAATTCTCTCTTCCCACCAAAACTACATGTGACTTGGAATAAATCTTTATTTTTACAATCAGAAGTCACAAAACAACGCAAAGTACATTTTTTGCATTAGTTATTTCATTAGGCCGTGTCCTAGGTGGGCGATTTGCTTGCGAACGCGAAGCGGTGCGAAAAGTACAAACAGGTGACATCTATTGAAGTGTCCTAAGTGGTCAATACAGGCGCGGCGTGGGAACGGCGCGGCGCGAAGCGAAGCGAGCGCGATCATTTCGTTTGATATTTTCACGCGAATGTGACGTGGCGGCGGTTGTCGATTGCATTTATAAACCATGTCGCATATAGAACTTTTAATAAATGCTATTCAAGGAAATTCCCCATGTATATGCCGTTCTAAATACATAATATTAGTTTCACTTCTCTGACGGACATACTTCTTCAGTATTTGATATTTGGGCAATGAATTCTCTAAAAATATTGCTCTATGTGCTGCCATGAGAAACACACAAAGACCACTGACCGATGACGGCGATCGGCGAAACGATTCACACGCACGTAGGACAAAATCGCCGCGTCGCACCGCATCGCTTTAATTTCGCGTGTCACCGCATCGAATCGCTTCGCAATTACATTCGCTTTAAATCGCCTACGTAGGACGCAGGCTTACACGTAGTTCCCCTAAAATCTATTGAGGATATATTGTAATATAGATGTATGTATACTAGACGAACGTCCCAGCTTCGTACTACGAAGAAAATGAGACCAATTTTTCCCTGTATAATACTATCATGCAATGACATAAGGTGGCACTGAAAGACTAGACGTCAATCTGCCTATTCTGATGATATTTTTAAAGATTTTGTCTCAATCAAGCAAGCATTCACTTTTATATGAAGTTTTTTTTAATCCGAACTTTTTACTTGCACGTGCGATTTCGCAAACATTCTCTTTTATGTAACCTTTATACTAACAATAACAAACACAGCAAAAAATAATTAACCAAATCATTTCAGTTGTTCAAAGTGACGCCCTTACGTATATTCGGCAATTGTATTTTATTTCTATAGAGAAATTACATGAAAGGTTAGACAGACTGATAAAACAGCATTGAGTAGGTATATAATTTTTATTTTCAATTAAATTCTTATATTTCTCAAAGCAGTATCATCTTCGGCTAAGCTCCAAAGACACCCGAGCGAAGCTTCTCGGCGGGTAAGATTAAACCGACATTTAATAGCTTAGCTAGCCAACAAACACCAATAGAACCGGTGTCTTGGATTACACAAGACATGGACAAGCTTACATGGGATTTGTCAAACATGTGTTGGTGAAATACCAATTATTCCGTTATTTGAGCTATGAAAATTGTATTATTGTACCTTTTGGAAACATCATAAAAGAAAAAGTTTTAACTAAAACAAGGTAACAGACCTGACAACTATATAGCAATTGTTTTAGAGAACTAATCACTAAAACGAAAAATGTTTCATGGATGAAGGCGTTATTTTGTAAGCATCCATAATTAAAAATTAAAATAGACGTTACTTTGCGCTTCAGACTAGAATCGCATTAGCCGCGTCGTTATTAACATCTTTAATTGTTTTGTTATCTAAGTTACTAATATTTTTTGCTCTTTCTATTACTAGTTTCAGCCATAACTTTTAGAAACACGTCACACAATTCAACTCGAACGTTTTTTGTTACAGTGTGACGTAGCAACGGTTAACCAATTCCAGGAGGAAGACGCGGAAGTGCAGATTAACGTCCACAAGGATATTTAACGAAATGTGTGTCTGCGCGTTTTTATCCACAGTTTTATGTAAATTGTGTCTACTACGCCTTTTATAAATTGCGTCTAATCGGGTGACAAATCATCTGAACATTTGCAGGGAGGTATATAACATGACTATTACCTTATTCTACGTTTGTAGAAAAAACGGCACTAACAATAGAAAAATGGTATTTAATGCATTGAAAGTTTTAATACAAAGAAACAAAATGTTGACTGTAGCTAACTTCAGGGTGTCGGTTTTTTGTGACGGTGTGCGTGCGCATCGTAATAACTTCAGGGTGTCGGTTTTTTGTGACGGTGTGCGTGCGCATCGTAATAACTTCAGGGTGTCGGTTTTTTGTGACGGTGTGCGCACGCTAATAACTTCAGGGTGTCGGTTTTTTGGTGACGGTGTACGCGCGCATCGTAAAAATTTACTCTTATCATTTCTCCCTAACGCGCCAAAAGAAGTATAACTTCAAAAAAAACCTTATGCTTCGATACATCTAAAAGGTAAATTGTTGGGAAAACAGTATAACATTAAGTATAATCAAATTATTTAGATTTAATAGCCAACATAGCATTATTTCTAGTACAAACAAATACGAAGTAAATTTAGAATAGAATCTATAATATGGATTTCTGCTGACACTGAATTCATCATTCATATTCGTTCTAATTATCGTCAACATGGTCACATTATTCGAAAATAGGAATCAATGGAAATTTAGTTCCTATTTCAATAGGATACTCCGGATACTGAGTAATTATTGACGCGAAAGGAACCTCATTAGAGATTTGTACACGTATTATCCATATATACTAGTAGTATTTACTTGTGTTTGTTGTTAATTATTTACACTATAAATTATATAATTGCTTTATCCTTTAGGGATATTCTGTCATTATTTAAAGATAACTGTTACCCGAGACATCGTCTTCCTTGTTTTTATGTATTTATATGTATAATATATTTACGATATATATACAATATACAGAGGAAAATGTAAATAAAATTAGAAGCCAGAATTTACTTTGCTTACATGTCTTTGCAGTATACTTCCCCTCTCCTGCAGAGTATCATACCGTTTGCCCCATTTTAAACATCGCCGAAAACATAGTCCTTATAAAAATTGTAGTTTTTTTAACTTTTACATCTTAATATTTAATGAAGATATATATATAAAACTAAAAAAATATATCTAAATCTATCCAGTAATTTTAGCATGATGCGCGTACATCACCAGACTTTGTCACTTTATTTATATGTAGATGTAATTTAATTAACAATATAAACAAAAAAATCCTACCAAGAACAAATCAAGCTGTAGGACGGTGGACGGTAAAACACTAACCCAAAAGCGGGACTATCTTTGAAGTGTCGTTGATGGAACATACCTAAAAGTTCGTGGCAACAGACTTTCAACTACAGGGTAGTACAAGACAGATGGACAGAAAAAAGTATGTTATAACTAATATACCATCCCTCCACTTGCGGTCATGTTTCATACACTTACTAGTTGAAAAAAAACTATGTTATATAGTTTTAAAATTTCTAATCACGTATAAAAAGTCCACGAATTTTAAATATAGTGAATATTGTAAATTTTTTATTTAAACCTTCGACGTTATAGTTCATCATAAGTCTAGTAGAGGGAGTTTTTGGCGGGATCTTGGAATGTCATGTAGTGGACTTTATATTTTATTCATAATCTTGTGTTATTTGGCTCTATATTTTGTAATATTGGTGGTGTTTTACGTAATATAGTTTGGTTATTGTGCACCAGTGAAGTGGATCGGATATAATACCATGGAGCATGGATTCTGACTTGCCACAAAAACTCCCTGGAAAGTTTAACAAGACGGTTACAATCTTGTTAGTTCCGTAAAATGATCGCAAGAAACTTGTAATATAAATTTACTCGACAATGGCAGTAATAATCTACTACAAAATTGGTTGCCAAAAATAAAATAAAATGAATAACTCTAGGAAATATTGTATAAAATTGATTAACCAACATTATCCCAACATTTTTAACAACGACGAACTACAGTCAGCGGTGACAAGGGCACAAAAATAAACAAAGCAAAGAACAAATCCTCGGGTCCAGTGCTTACAAAAACAGCGTCCATTAGGCACTGACAAAGCAACGTCCAACATCCAGACAGACACTAATGAGTGTTGTTAGCGCTGACAAAAACGCCATGCGCCGTCACAATGTACGAACAAATGACATAATATCTACGTGTACAATAAGGTAGGTACGCGATGCCTTTAGCCTATTGTGCCTTAAACTGAGGTCATTAACAAAGGCTGTAAACCTCTGAATAAAAATAAACGTAGATACGCAGGAAGAACCCAGTTTTCCTCTTTCTTTAACTCATTGTGTTTCAGTATTAACAAAGATTAAAAGTTCAGTATCTGCCATGAAGAATGAAGTGGTAAAGTTATAAGCATATTAGAATCCTGCATTTGAAGAGTTTGTTTTTGTTTATTTTGTTAGTATTTCAGTGAGTCATACTTCTTGCCGCATTTACAATGCTTTATAAACCAAAGTTAGTCCATTGGGTAGATATTAAATTTGGTGCTTTTGTGTTTGCCACTGTAATACTAAAGTGTTCACGTTATTTTACATGTTAGTGCAATTTGATGAAATACCTGTTTTAAATAAATATTAAATTATACACTGTTTCCATATAATTGATATTAGTATTGAAGGCAATGAAAATATTGAGTCCTCGTCTTGGGCATCTTCTAGATTGGTATTGTAAGAGCATTTATTAGCTCACTCCTGAATATGTTTACCATCCTTATTTCGAATATATAACGTTTAACACAAATCGAATTATTCCGAGAAATCTATTTAACAGCAAGCCTCCTCTCTGTATTGAAAATATTCCTCTTAACACGCTGTTAAATATTTGATATAGAGAATGTCCGATATAAAATTGCTTACGCTTTATTTTCTTTTAGTAATGAAAATATACTACAATACAGAAGTTTTAAAAAGTGGGCCTTTTCATAAGGTTGTAGGCGTTATATAAATAAATCCGCTAAAAATAAAGTGAATATTTGAAGGCGTCGATTAGACTGCCGTTTCTAAGGTCAATCACTTTATCGTGGCACTTCAGGGTGGTAAACGATCCTCGGCTCAAAGATACGGCCGAATAAATAGGCCGACCGTATCGCAAGATATTTAGACACCCCCTAAAATTAGAGTAATCGATCCTTCAAGGGGTAATGAACACTTTAGATGTGCCGATAACGTTATCGGTATTTTTATATGCCATATTATGTTTACCGCGTTCAGGCCATTTTGAAAGCGGTCAGTGGACAAGTAAAGTATATATCAATGGACATTGATCGATATAATCGTGTTCTATGACTACTAAATCTATAGACAAAGTAACAAGCACAAATGTACATATTCTGGAAACGGATTTTTTTTTATCATCAAAATTTGCTTCTAATCGCTGACTGAAACAAAAACAGTACATACGGAAGGCAAGTATATTACTAACAAGTAAACTGTACCCACACAACTCTGGAAATATGAAGCGTATTTTAAGAAAATATTTTTATTTTATAATTTTTTATTCAAATACAAGTAATACGTGTACTAAATAAATATAGTTATTTCAAACAAAGCCCACAGTAACCCTAAGCCTAAATTCCAGAAATCTGTAGTACAGTGAAACAAATAACAAGGGTTAAACAAGAATCTTTCTGTAGGGACCCTTAATTAAATATTTGAAAAGGTCACCACGGTGGTTGCATTAAACACAGGTAAAGGCTTCAGGGTGACCGCAAACGTAGTGAAAATGTATTTACGGTATAATAGTGAATAGAAATAACGGTTTTGAGTTCACCAACTAATAATCGCATAGTTAATAAATTCAGAGATATATAACAAGAAATAAAGTGAAACTGTACGATGGCATTGACTTGAACAAGAATGAACTCTTTTATCATAGATGTCAGAATAATAATCAAATTTATTTTAGGCCCTGATAAGTTTATAAACGTTAAAACTTTAGCATCCGTTCAGAAAACAACGCAGACATCGAGAATAATCGGCAAGAAACTCGATCCAGGTTATGCATGTATTTTCATCTAAGCATTTTCATAACAAGACATTAAGCAATTACAATCATTATTATATATCATTATAGCGAATTAACAGATATCATCATCATATCCACTCTATAATAGATTAGATAACCTTTTTTACATCAAAACAAGCTTGACATGATGCTTGAACCTACTATCCGTTAAGGGCGGTAAACTGGAATTAGCTGGTGTTAATCAATACATTATTGAAGTTATCTTTAATTAAAGCTCAAAAGAAGTGCAGTACCTCCTAGAGTTTGTTGTTAATAGGTTGACCTGAGAACAACGTTTAAACTACTTCAGTTCTAGTGCCTATTGCCAAACATATTCTTCTGACCAGAATACAACAACGTAAGAAATATCACGGTGCGGTAGAATGCGGATTGGCTAATAAGCTTCCCCAGACAAATGCTATGAATATAGGTTTTAATGATATGGAAACGGTTTATACTATGTTACCTACTACTTACTAATTAAATAAATATTCTAACTGATTTAATTTATTCACTAATATGCTTAGTAACGGTACTTATATTATTAATATTCAAACTATTAGCATCAATCCACAAATTCAAAACTCACTCTTCGCTTGGATTTATATTTCCTGTAAATATTTGAAAGCAATTTACAGCATCAGTTAACAGAAACTTTTAAGGCTGTGAATCTGTGTAAAGATGGGCAGTGATTGCCCCCCCCCCCCCCTCCCCCACTACTCTTATAGCCAAGAACAGTATTGCTTGCGTTGATGTGTTCCGGTCTGTAACGTCTAACAAGTCTCACTATAACTCCCTTCGGACTCATTCTATGGTAAGGACTACAGTCTTCTTTGAGATTAATTAAATATAAATTGCTATATACTGTATCGAGTAAAATTAATATCCAGTTGGCAGTATACGTGTACATTTGGCTTCTCATGAAAGCAGAATTACGAAAAATTAATCTGAACGTAAATATTCAACGAAAGGTTGATTTTCATTAGGTATTCACACCATTCAATGCATAGCATTTTTATATAATCCGTATATCTAAGGCACGTACCGTACAAGATAAGCTACGATCGATTTGGCATCGTGCCCGATATTCTAGACTTGACGGCATACGACTTACCCAGTTCCTTGGGGACTTACCATGAGGTTTCGACTAGAAACTAAAACAAGTAACAGATACCACAAATTAATGATTCTTGTTTCACGCTAGACAACAATTGGGAGGACGATTTTATGTCGTCATGGCTTTAACGCGTATACTCGTAAACTTCTGTCAGTGCGAAAATATCGACCCATATTTTAAACATTTCATTTAGTATTTTGGGTCCTATGTAAGACAAATCTAAATTCCATATATATTAAGCTAAAAAATACGAGATATTTTAACCTTTTCATGAAAAAGATTTACACCTGCGAAATATCAGGATAAAAAGTTAACCACGAGGTATCTGAGAATCTGAAAGTTTTGAGCTATTTACATGTACTAGTGGTCGCTTAGTGGTCGAAAGTCGACCATGATTCATTTTGACATTCAATAAGACCAAAGAGAATAATAATAATTTCAGTGGGTTTATAAATTTATTAAAGATATATTATTTATCAATTAATTATTCATGTATATTATTAATTGATGTATTATATTATTATAAAATTAGTCTACAATTTGACCAGGTAATTTCAAAGGGCATATAAGGTATGGAACGAAAAAACATGTTGAAAATATTGAATGTAGAGTGAAAAAAGGTAATTAGAACGAAAAAGTAAAATGAGGGATGGGGACACGTCATTTTCATTTACACGTGTGTATATGTTGTGTGTCATTCAAGCAGTAGTGTGTGTAATGTATATTTTAATTAATTTAATATATTTATCATGCATTTTATATTAAAAACAATAGCTTTGTGCACTTCCCTCCATATAAACTTTAACTATGCTAAATTTCAAGTTTATCTGTTCACGCAATTCGCTTAAAAAGGGGTACAAAGTTTTGCCTTCACATATTAATATATAAGATTTGCGTATTTTTGAAAGACTTCCTACAATTCGATTTATATCAAATGACGCGTTTTCTTTATTTTAGTGTTTCAACAGCGATCTGCATGATCTCACGGATTGCTCTCAGAGAAGCTTGACACTTAAGTTTGATATCATGTATACTATAAATTATATATGTATGACATTAGAATTTCTTTATCTGGAGGCCTTCTTTAGCACATCTAAATTTACTTGATTTTTATGTGACTAAATTATACAGGTTTCTATTCCATTTCTGATCCCATTATGGCAACTATTTTAATATGATTACATACATTAGACTTCGATGATAATGTATCGAGAAACTATAGTTATACTCGTATTATCTTCTCACACCATAATATTGGCCGAACAAGTATTTTCAACGAAATGAATATTTAGTTCTAAGTAGTGGTTGTTATTTAAAGGTTAAGATATCGTAAAACACGATTTGTTCTCTTGAATATAATAATTAATTTATATATTATATGGTTTTTATATTCATGTTATTCAAATTTTAGTATAGTAGTCAAGTCCATATAATAAAAATTCTTATATACATTTAATAACAAAAGACCGGCATAATCTAAATACTAGAAACTGCGATAAACTGGTGGTCCCATGTTTCAGACTTAGCAAAACCAATAATAGTTTTTTAGGTAATAGTGTTAGGTTCTACAATAAAGCCCCAAAGCATGTTACCGATTCGCCGGACTGCAAATTTAAGCGCCACGTCAAACGGGTTTTAGTTTCAAAAGGATATTATAGAGTGGATCAGTATGTGAATGATAGTGATGTCTGGAATTGACCCCTCTCTGTGCATCCACTAAAAGCATTGTATGATGTATTGGAAATATGTGTTAAAAAAATGTACCCGATCGAGTTTCTTGCCGGTTCTTCTGGATGAGACTGGGTTGTTTTCCGAACCGGTGGTAGTCTTTGACGTTCGTAAGTGCCTTATTAGGGCCTAAACTGAATAAAGTATTTTTGATTTGATTTGATTTGAAAAAATCCTATTATTTATTTGAAGAAATTACTGTTTTATGAAAGACTAACGGCCAGCCGCGACTATGTCTGCGTTTGTAACTTAATAAATTATGACACCGTACATCTTCTTGTAACTCTAATAGTGTATGCAGATGCTTCTTAGACGGTAACATTTTTGCAAATTTTGATACTTATATATTTTGACCGATTTAAACAATATCTGTATAATTTACAGCTTGTCTTATTCTAATGAAAAAAATATATTAGTCTAAAGTTTCAACCAAATTTGTTAAGTAGTACTGCGTGAAAGAGTAACAGGCATCCCCACAAATTTTCTCATTTATAATTTTAATAGATTATAATGGTAACTATGTAAATGGCTTGATTCAATATTTATACCATTTTGAAACAATGATTTTACCTGTATGCAGCTTGGGGTCCCCGAAGTTGCTTTTGCAAATGTTTTACTCCAATCCGTTAATTACCATCACAGCGTAACGATCTAAATTTCTATTACACGTATATTGCAAGTACTGCAAGTTAAATACAGTGTTTGTCATTAAAATATTCGTGTTGAAGAAACAGTTTTATATTTACTTACAATTAACATAAAATAATAAATCATTTTAATTTAATTGACCATTTTTGAATTAATGGAATTAGCAAACTGGAGAGCAGTTTATTTTATTATAAGCGATTTCTATATACCGTTCCTGGTTACATAATTGACTTCAAAGACTGCTGCAGTTCTATCTGAGGCTAGACATTAGTAATTGATGCACATGTCCTCGGGTTAAATTGGAATATTCTATATGCCAGATTCTGTTTGTCTCTCTTGTTCTCTGTCTGGCCGAACTGAGATAGTGTCGGTCTATTGGAATTGAATTTTGCAAAGACTCTATATATATACTAGCGGACCGGGCGGACGTTGTCCTGCCTTGAAAACAAAAAAAATCCTAAAAGTCGATCGCAGCGCCACCTGCCGGGTCCAATTGTGAATCTAAACCATTCTCGAATCTCCACGAACACACACAAAAAATTTCATCAAAATCGGTCCAGTCGTTTAGGAGGAGTTCAGTCACATACACACGCACACAAGAAATATATATATATTAAGATATAGACTCTATATATATATATATATATATATATTCTGTGGCATTGGTAAATTGGTCCCTACATCTGCACTTTCCCTAATATAGAATTTTCACATAAAGAGAAAAATACCCAAATCTATAATGAATATATATATATATATATATATATATATATATACCCAAAATAGAGTTGGTATTCGAGATTCATTATCCGAATACTATTTGTACGCTCACTATGAATGAATGAATGGACAAACTGAAGTGATTTTTTAAGGCAAACGTTTTTATGCTGGCCATTTTACAATAACTCGTTCATAGATGGCGTTGCAAGCCATTAACTTCTGTGCTGATTAATCAGTGGCCTTAATTTTCTATTTACTACAAATAGTAATAACAAGAAATAATAATGGCAATAAATTACACTAAAACGCATGAGAATTCGCGGACACAACTATTTATTTAAACGAAAACAATAGAAGTAACAAAACATTTTGCTCCACTGTTGTCGAATACATTATAGTACAGAAACATTGGTCTTCTCCCTTCGCTACATTCAAAAGTCAAAAGGACTGTTTTAATTACGGAGAACTACCCCGGGATACTTGCGAACCGCTGTACTCTTTGTGTAGGTTCCTTGTTTACCCGCTTGTACGAATACGGGTACAAAGTACTACTATTGTTGTTCAGCCTTTAGAAATACGTACATTTATTTACTACAAGCCTAGTTGTTACTGTTTCGACGGTAGAATTTTATGTAGAACATGATTAACCCCGTCGTCAGTTATTTAATACTAGCTTTTATCCACATCTTCGCTCACTTTCACGTAGATTTAACTATCCTTCGGGAAGAGTACTTTTTCTAGATGAAAAATTTCTACGGCGTTTTCTTTATTGACAACGTATATATAAAATTTCATGACTTAAACGTAAACTTTCTAACTGTTGGATGATAGCTAACCAGGTATGCTTAGAAAACTCTACCACTGTGTTATGATTCCATTACAATGTTATTATTCTTAGACCACGGTTATGGAATCTTTCTGAATTAAATATATAAATTAGCAAATGAAAAAAAAATGTGACCAAGATTTATTTATTATCATGTATTCAATCATTATTCAAAATCTAACATGAGAACATGTTTGAACAATCAAAAGGTATAAGAATAAGTTAAAGAACGTTCCTTCAAAGCGGTGTATACGTGCTTCCCGGAGCCATCATAAATCCATTAAATGTCAACAACTCAGCTCCGCGATTCAATTTACCTTAATGGTATTTGCCCTGAGAAGGGTTCCTTTGATTAGATAAAACGCATTCGGCATCTGCGAAGAAGTACCGCCAGATTGATGACGCAGAGGAAAGTTACGCTGAGGAATTAGCAACGATTGTTAGATCGCCTTTATTCTTACCAGGAAAATAACAGAGATAAAATTGGTACGTGACTATTCAATTTAAAAAAGTGTTAGACCATGTCAAGTAGGGTGTAATTAGTTACGATTTTCCGTAAATATGATGCAGGTGATTTTGTTTCTAGTTTTTTTTTTCTAAAATAGAAAATTATATTCAACATTTCTTTTACCTTTCCCTCAAATTATTGTTTAAATTACTAAGCGGAATGTTGTTATGAGTTCGGGTTCATATACATTACATATTTAATTTCTTTAGTAAGGGAAACAGACAAAAAGGCTAGGTCTAATATGGCCGCCTATTAATACATACATACATTGCTCGCTAAATTTGCAAATACGTACGAGGTTTTCAAGTATTACCACCGATGGATGATTGGCGATTAACTTACTACTTCTACCAGCTTGCTGTAAAACAGATTTTTTTATACTTTAGTGGTTTAAAAGTCCATCCACAATCGCATCTGATGCTATCGAACGTTGTGGTTTAAGATGTTGAGAATGCTATACCTGGAGGGGGACTTGCTCTCAAGTGTAGCTACCGGAACACACCAACAAGTGCTTGGTGATAGATTTTCAACTTGCGAGTCGCAGCTACCCAGGCGGACTTCGAAGAAACCGTACCGCCAAGCTATGGTTTCATCACGATGCATTCCTTTGTCGAAAGCTCCCGCTCAGTTCCAAGGATACGAACCTATTTTGATCAACGCGGTGTCCGCACACGCTATCAGCTAAACCATCATCGCTTCGATGAACTGAACAAAGAACTATACAAAGGCTGGATGAACAGTTATGCCATGATACGTCTTTAGATGTAACACGGTATCTAGGTGAACCTCGAATAAATACATTACCCAAATAAACTGAAGGTAAACACATCTGCTTCGTCAACGCACGTAGTCTAGCAAGTTATAGACGTCACTGTCATTTTAAGATAACAATAATATGATTTAGCATTCGCCGATACATGTCCACACAATCGAAATTAGAAATAGCACAATTTTCGACACTTTAACAATATAATTTCCAAAGTGGTCTATATCGACCTCCAGGAGCCTATGACGACTAGTAAAAGGGGTCCAGCGAAAAAACAAGTGGGGGTCCATATGACGCAAATAAGAGTCAACGTTAATAATCTCATTTAAGTAGGTCGTGAATATAATTTGGCTTACTTTGCTTAAAACGATACTATTTACTAAAATACTGCTTTTTTATAATATGAGGACATATCTATCCACGTAAATGATATAACCACATTTTCAAAACATATTCGAAATTAAGGAATTGGCAAAAAATCAATATCAGATAAACACACATACACATACCAGAAAATCATGGCAAAAGGTCTACAAGACAAATCAGTTAGGAAACCTATCCTTTAACAGAATAACCGCAGAATAAATTATATTTGCACTTTATCAGTAACATATATGTAACAAAATAAAACGAAGTAATTCTATGACTAGAACAGTTACAACCAGGCTCTCTGGCAATTTGAAAGAGCGTTTTAATTACGCTCGTATTTAACTTTCATTTTCTCACAGAGCACACATCGTAACCGTTCCCATTTCCAATGTTTCCCTTCTATACCGTTTTAATTGTTCGCATCGCTATTGTTTACGAAGTCATCAAGAGATACCAATCCAGTAGGCTGCAATATTCAGTTATGTGGTTAATCTCGGGATTGAAAGGGAGATGCAATAAAGTTGTACAAGCCTGATCGTGCAATACAGTTATAGATTGGAAAACGTTTAACTCAATGTTTTGTAAGATTATTTAAGTCTTCTCTTATGATTTGATTATAAGCATATGTCAAATGGTCAGATATCAAAGTGTGGTCTAGTGGTTTGACCGGTGCGATATCTAATGTCCGCAATTTCGAACACTGGAATGCACCAACGAATTTTTTGGGATTCGCGTACACTTACTTATTTAAATTGGTAATACTATCGGCTGACAGTGAAGAAAAACATCGGGAGAAAATATGAACCTCAAAAATGCTCTTATATGATATAACGGTATGTGTGAAAACATAAAACTGTCGATTTCTTACACTTTAAAATCGCTAATACGTCGAAGGCTAGCGTAGTAATTACGATGCCCATATCTTCCTCCGGGAAAAGGTCCACAGACCCACAGTAGGTTTCTTACAACCTAATGATGATATGTCATATGACGCTACATCAACACTGGCTTTTATACCGGCTATCTACAACGTTATTTATATTAATCACAGTCTAATCTATGCCATAGTTTACGGTTACTTCTTGTGTGAATGCCATTTTCTTGCCGTACCATAAAGCTTTAGCATCACCTTCTGGGCAATGAGTTCTCTCCTTATTATGAAATCGGGCCTTTCGAACGTAACAGTGTAGCGTTGTAGTAGTTATCTCTCGGCGGTTGTCGGTTTGTTTAGTTTACTGTCTATGCTGTCTCTTTCTGTGCATTACACAACAGAGTAAGCTAATTTACCCAGATGTAAAAATTATATGGCATACTAAATAATTTTATTTAGATCTTTCTGAATAAAAATGTTTTAGTACATTCAAACTGAACCAATATGAAAGACTTTTCAAAAAGCAGCTATAATAAACCTATAAAAATAAAATGATAGAGGTTTGTTGTTACGATAAAATCACGCCAAAAATACTACATACTTCAAAAGATATCATGGTCATTTCATTTAATAGAAGTTGATAAAGATTTAAGAAGCTGCGGTTTATAAAATGTGATGCGCATGCGCAGAAAAGGGATATAAACGGATACAATTGATTACAAAGAAATGTAAGCAAAATATATTTTGTTTTTTTCTTTATACTTTTCCTTTGTACATGTTGTTTGTAAACGTATTGCTAACTATGTTTTCACTGTTTTTTTTTACATACCATTCCGTTTGTTTAATAAATAATCTTGTTTAATTCTCAACTGTTTATACGTGTGATAAAAATTCACAAAGCAACACATCAATAAAGGAATCGAATTAGACTGTTGGTCCATTTCATCAGTTCCACGGAATACCCTCACACAGTAAAAGTTAATTTGGCAGACGCCCGAAATTAAGCACCGTTTACAATGTCCGCGAGCGGCGCCAATGATTGATGAGGGTGCGCGTTGTAATGGAGCCGCTAAAATAGCGATCGTTCCGACTGTAACAAAGTAATATACTCAGTTAGGAACATGGATTCTTTAGGCATTAGTATGAAAATGAACAGAAATTACATTGAAAAGATATATATAAAATATGATGTCATATAGAAGTAGTTATAAAAACATGACGTCTTTAGAGATAACTTCATTGAATGTCATGATAATTTACTTTCCCACGAGAAATATCTGTAATATAAACACCCAGACGACTCTGGCAAGAATGCCTCTTGCCATAGCTTGTCACAGTAGTCTTTGTATGGATTTCTACGATAGAAAACAAATTCATCCGAATAAAACCGAACTTATTACAAGAAATATTTTGACTATGATAAAATATTAGTATGAATTTTTGTCCAAATTTATTATAAATGAAAAAACTCATTATTAAAAAACGGAAAACACCTTTACAAACAAGAATGGTATAATTTGTGCAAGTTCGACAGCGGGAATTACACCAAAACACCTAAGTCTAGCTCATAGATATAGTGCTCGTACTGCTGTACTTACCTAAGCCCTCAGGAGTAAGCAACGTCTCAGCGAACAGGTCCTTTTGAGGTTGGTTACACTTGACAGTGACCGTTGTACATTAGGTCGATTACAGGCTTATTTATTGCTTTAAAAGATAAAAAAAAATTATAAGACCTTTTTCAAATACGGCTGGCTATCTTTTTTTTTATTTTTATTTAATTTCTTCTTTTCTGCAGACTCTTGGTCCGCATCTTTTTTGCTTTCATGTAATTTGTTGTATTCGTCAAAAATCGTATACGTGAGCAACTTTTTTTTTTTAATATTCATTTATTTTAACTATTTTAGGTTGAATGACATTATTGTTTTATAGAGGTTGGATTTTGATCCTTTATGCCCATCTTTAGCTCGTAATCCACAATAACCCGCGCCGGAGCGTTCACGGCCCGATGGACGAACCTACTAACACGTCGTCAGTCACGTCGGTATAGTAGACACAGGTGTCTGTGTGTCTAGATATTGCCACTATATCATGTGAAACGCTATCGTGGATTTGCATTCTTCTGGCCTTTGTTTGCAAAATCACCACCGAATTGTAGGTCAATCCCTGGGATTCATGGACTGTCAGAACGCGCGATCCTTCCCTTACCTCATAGGCATTTTTTATCTGGGTTTTTATGTCTTCCTGTGTGTGTACCAGGAAGAGAGTATCAGGGGTGTGTGAGGATATTTGTTCGCCCTGATAGCCCTTTGATGCTCAGAGATTTCACTATCGGTTTCGGTGAATATATACCGTCGTATACTTCACTCAGTGCATGGGCTACATCCATCGGGTCCCTGCATGTGTAAGTAAGCTGTTGGTCAATACCGGCTACCGGTCAATACCGTTGGTCTGCCGTAAGCCCTCCAAAATAAGTTTTCCCGGTCAATATAGAGTAGTTGGTTAAAGTCTCCGATGTGGAGAATGCTTCCGCCAGCCAGCCAGCAGTCAGAATGGCCCCAAAATGGTTCATGAGGGCCTCATCCACGATTTACCTTGGACGTTTATCATGATCTATGCCATCTTAATACGGCTATCTTATGGCCCCAAACAAAAATAGGCCATAAACGCTTACGTTAAAGTTTACGACGTCAGCGTTTGACAGACAGTCTAGCAGATGATACATATAAACATTACTAGTCTCATCTGGTTCTGCTTTTATTAACTTTATTCTCTTTCGCGATATATTATAACACATATGAACATTTTCCATACCAACTGCACTTTGCAACCAGTGCACCAACTAGACTCATCTGTCATTTGTTACCACGTGAATTCTTATCGCCGGGTGAAAATGTGTTTAAATAAAAATAAATAAATATATTTAACTTCACTTCAAAACGGTTGCACATATCTATTAGACTATTTTTTTTTGTTATGTTTGTTACAATCAATACATAGCTTCTATAAAACAAATTATTTGATAAATTGTAAGGAAAAGTGAAAAATTTTGTTTAAACACGCCACATAAAAAGTGACTGAATATGACATAAGACGGCGGAGAGATCTTCAAAAATATTAAGAGATTTCCTTTCAGTTGCTCACTATATATTTTACTTCATTGTCATATTGTAAAACCAAAATTTGAACTCATAGATTTTGTTAGTACATCCGTCCAAAGCGGGACGAGTAGCCAGATAAAGAATAAAAACAAATGCAGGCTGATGTGAAAGTAAGAACAGATCATGGATGCCCTTGTGTACAGTTAATTTTTTACGGAGGCTTACATACGAATACTGTCATATAACATAAAAAAAATGCCAACTTGTAAGTGTCTCACTGATAGGTTGGGCCAGAAATATCATACTGAAGGAAGGTACCTGGTACAGGTAGGTGATACACAACGCATTGGTGATTTCAAGCACCTAGATATTCACAATTCTATTGTATATTTTAACATACAGTGGTACTACAAAAATATTTCTCTCAAAAACAAGTTTCTTTACAATTTTTCGCTTCACCATCAATAATAGTTACACTGATTTAGTTTTATTATACGCAAATTCTAAGATAATCGTTGTTAGACATCAGGTTTCGAACCTGCGACATCTAATCGATATTCCGATCCAAAAACTCGACAAATACAATTCGACTAACAACTTATACGTGAGAAAACAGTTATAATGTGGGTAATTATAAACCGCAGCTTTTTGTGAATTTAGTATCTCTGTTCTTGATGTTTCACTTTACATCAACTTTTAAGAGATCAAAACTACTCTAATGGCTATAATATACATCATCGAAAAAGACAGTTAGCAAACAGTTGCCAATTGTCGTTTGTTAATAAAGTCTATTGAATATGTTACGGCGTAACTTATTCATAATTTATAGAGTAAACTTGAAATAAAAAGCATGTACATTGTAAGTCTTTGTGTACTGTCGCAGCTTTTTAAAGCGCTTTGAGCTTACTTTTATTAGCTTTTTCTCTGCATATACTTTAACCTCTCTGAACACTCTATAGTAATTAAAGGAGTTATTACAATTAACAAATATTGTAATAGAATGGTTAATCAAATTTCAACACTGCTGTAAAATATTTCTCCATTACACACTGCACAAGGTGTGCGATGAGATGAAATAATCCGGTCTGAGTGGAGCTTACAACTAATATTACACACTAATTACTACGAAGGATCCTATCATAGAGCACAGTCGCATAAAGCTCTTATCTTAAAAGTATTTATATTTGATAAGAAACCTTACGATTATGACGGGTGACCATTACAATTTCTCAGTATACATGTCAATAACCTAGTGATAATGAATTAAGCTGTTATGTCATTTATAACAACCGTTTTGGATTATTTTGTAGTTTTATATTGCAATTTGTAGAAATGTTACAATAATAAAATAAATATTCGTCGTTTGTAACGTTATTCGAGTATGAGCAGCAAGGATTCCTTTCGCTAGCACACTTTTACTGTCCAAAGAAATAGAGGTAGGTGCATGTGGTATTTTTTGCAATAATGAGTTTTATAAATAATCAGAATTTTGTAAGTATTCTCAAATGAAACTCAATGAAAATATTAGTTAAACATATTTTTCGTAAGACGCAGATTTATAACTCTTCGACTTTTCTTCGATTTGAGGTTTAGTTATATGCGGCCGTTTTTCTTATGGCAGCAGTATTAGTTGTTACATAATGCTTTCTTATTCTCATATTGCAATAAAACCAGCCGATCCAAAGCCAATAATAGTAAGCGATACCCATCAATCGAATAATTCGTTATCCATTGCATAGAAATAATACATTACATTATTAGTTATTGTGATTATAACCACCTTTCTCTATCAATATGACAAAAACTGAGATATAAAAGAACTCAGAATTGTACTAAAAGACTCTAAATTTAGATAATAATTTGTGACAAGAAGATAATTACCCAAATCTTATATTTAATTAATTCCACGAAAGTAAAAGCAAACTAGGCAACTCAAACGACGTACGCTAATATTAATTTGACATAATAATTAACCAAATAACTGCTAGGCTTTGATGTAGGAAGTTATATTAAAGACTTCACTTTTGTTTGCAACAGAATATGAGCAAGATAATTAAGAATTTAATTATATTGTTCACTGTTATATATTATAATGTTCCGAGCACATAATCGCTTTTTATGTTTAATGAGAAAAAAGAGAAATATAATAATTATAGAAGTAAATAGTCGCTAATATTATTCATACTTTGTTACGCTTTCACGCCTAGTTACTCAACCGACTAACGTAAAATTTTGCATACGCATCGTCAAAGATGTAGCAAAGGACATACCAGAAAAAAGTGCTGTTATCAAGGGATAGGTTGAATCAATTTTAACGCGATCGAAGTCACGACCAGACGCCGATTTACTAATAATATTTTATTTGTATGCACAAATTTTGCATTATAAAGCAAAGAAGCAAGGAGCTAACCGCTAAATAGGCATTTAGGCGCAGTAGTTTTTTATAGATGTTGAGAAGTACCTTGCAATTCGCCTTTACAGTCCGTCAGTAGTTGTCGCTGTCATGCTGGCAAGCAAACCTCTCAGCAGCTGTATATACATTGCCTGACTGCGAGATGTGACAACCCAGAAGAAAATCACTATTAGAAGTTAAACATCATTTGCGTGGTGGTAACAATTTGATCATACACAAATATTACTCTATCAGCCCGCTTCAATACGGTAAACACATCACCTGGTCCCCGAACACGCAGCGACTAAATATATTGTATATAATTCTAGTATTTGACCACAATATCATGTGATGTTTAGTGACAATATGACCCAAGAAGACAATATGACAAAAGCCTACAGAGAACTGACTCTCAGTGCAGCTACCAGAACATATCTACAGATATTTGGGATAGACGTTCAACCTGAGGATGATAATTAACCAGACGGACTTTACAATAACTCAACCAACATATTATTATATATCGTTACGATCATCATGAATGATTTTGATCATGAAAGGCTTTTCAGTAAGAAAGAGTTAACTTTAAAACAAAAAAGTTATTGTAATCCCAAAGAAAACCAACACACAATGAAAGATAATGTGATTTTCACTGGAGTGAAATATAGATAGAAGCAATGGGTGCTTTGTTAACCGTACAATTCGGTTTCCCTTTTAAATGGTAAACAACTATCAGTTTAACCGTTAAGACACAATAAATCGCTGTTTCACGGCCCACTTAACGAATTAACTGAAAAACTTATCTGAACTCTTAAGGGTCCTGTACTCTCGTGAAGAAAAGTAAAAAAACTTATCTTCATAGTAAGTGAATTTTGTACATTAAAAAAGGTTCTGCAAATAAATGCTCGTGGAATGACAGGTGGAATATTGATTTGATGTCCGCAAGTTCGAACACCAACGTGTACCAACGAATTTTTCGGTAATAGCAAACTTTTACTAGTTCAATTTGATGATTTTATTGATTGACGGTGTAGGAAAAATATTATAAGGAAACGTGAACCTGAAAAATATTCTTATAGTAATCTTGTATGTGGAAAAAATGTAGAATGGCGGGTTTCTTGTAATTTGAATACCGTCAGAAAAACCGTGTGGAAAAAATATACATCTGCGAGTTGCTCGCAGTTTAAAATCGCCTTTACATAGTGGGCTGGCGTAGAGTTTATACGCGTATCTTTCCTCAAAAAGAGGTTTATATCCCAACTAGAACACACAGGCGCCTTGTAAAAGTTATTATTATTATAATTGCTAATAAATATTTAAGTTTTCGTGTATCCCATTATTCAGACCCTAATATCAAAATTATTTGTGTAATAAAATTTACGAGCGGCGTATTGCATATTAATGGACGATTATAACGATGAAGAGCAACTAGACCATGAAATTATTTATTAGATAAGAGGATAGTTATTAACACAATATATCGCGCAAAAAATACAAAAGATGAAGCGATGATAGCTATACGGCTATATATAAGCTGACACAAACATAGCTGACGCCATATCGTACGATCGAACCCTACAATGAACCTGAGCTTCTGATCTGGTGAGATCTATTGACGCGGCGTCCGAACAAGCTGTCAACTAAACCAACTAAACAACATCCTCACAAACCTCGTTCACAACAACATATACGATAGGTAACAGGAGGGATAAGGGTAAGAATATGATGAAGATAAGATAACGTACAGTACACAACGTAGATACGATAGAATACACAAAAACCATTATATCTCCAAAATACATACACATGTACTAAACGGGTATTTCTACGAATACTTTTGCCGATCATTGTACAAAAACCGCATATAAAGAGGCATATCGATGGGGTTAGTTCCCCTAATGTTGGCATAAATAATCATGTCGAGATCTTATCAAGTGAAAATACGACGGTGCCCTGGGAAATAGTTTCACCCGCACTACCGCTACAGGTCGAGTGGGAATTTTAATTAGGGACGTTTTCGTTGTAGAAAAATGCACCGACGCTTTTACGGGCGATTAAAGTCAAGCGTACAGAAATGCAAGCGAGATAGTTGAATTCGTTCGATTCTACGTACGTATTAAATTTTACAAGTATTTAATTATTTTTTTCACGATAATTACTTTTCTTACGATTTCTCACGATAATTCTCAATTATAACCTAGTCTGTAGCAAAGCTTTGGAAACAAAAATACAAATAAAATCGTTTGTTGCCCTAGTTCTCGCAATCGTTTGGTGATTTATATAAGTAAAATGATATAGATTATATATAAGTTTTTGCCATTATGCGCGCATCACTCAAAAACTAGTAGATATATTTTAATCGCTTTTTTTATTTCACTTCCTAAGCTCCTCGTCTAAGTCGTGAGATCTTTATTTAATACAAAGTTATGAAGGATTTAAGAGTCTACAATTTATATAAGCACCACGCGTTCAACAGTTTTCTTGCCGTATAGAAATGGAGCAAGGTGCTTAGGTTTTTTTCTCATGTGTACATATAGTATACTGTTAGGATAATAAACAACGCAGACGAAGTCGCGGTTATCAAGTTGAACAAAGTATTTCAATTAAATCTTACAAGCATTTTACCAATCTTACGTACCCTGTGAAAAAGTGTAATGTAGCCTAGATAATACTTTGAAACCTCCTATATCCTACAATAAAATTACCGTCAAAATAGGTTCAGTCGTTTTCAAAAAAGTATCCCGAACAAACTTACAAAATCTTGAAACATGTAAAATAGTTAAAGATTTTGTTTTATTTAATTTAATTTATTGTTGTACCATGCCGTGGTGGTCTATAAATATGACTAATTTTAAATTTAATTATAAATTTGTTACTATTACTATATTTACAAATGTATTGTCATTATAAGCAACTATAATACCGTCACTATACAATACTATCGTATCTACTACGTAGTCTTTATAAATGACGTAAAATAAAACACCTCTCGAGCAAATTAACGTCTAATTTGTAGCTTGTGCAGTCCATTTTACATTCCACTACGCGAAAATTACTACGTAGTAGAAAACGCTCGAATTAAGTAGTACTTCATTATAAAGCGATGATAACTCAGTGGTTAGTATTTTCGGTGATTCTGTCGATCGATGTAGGTTCAAATACTTGCGAATGAGCAAGAGGTTTCGGTGAAGGAAAATAATGAAAGCTTGTAACAAGATGGTAAGGTGTTTTCTAATACCGCCTGGTTACCTTCAAGTTACCTCACCCTAAATTTGAAAATCTGTCACTAATCAATAAGTGTGTTCCGGCAGCTGCACTTGAAAGCCAGTTCTCCGTCTAGGTTTGACGTGTATTTTTATATTATAGGGGGCAAACAAACATGCGGATCACCTGATCGTAAGTGATCACCGCCGTCCACACACATTAGCAACACCGGGGGAGTTGCCAGTGCGTTGCCAGCCTGTGTTTGAGGGGAGAGGGGTTGGGGAAGTGGGGAGGAGGGGTAGGTGGTCCTCCGGCGCTCTCATTGACCGAACGAAACGTAACAATGCAAGCACTGTTACTTCACGTCGGTGTTTCTATGGGTCGGGTGGTAGAACCCCGGGCGAGCCGACTCATTCATGGTGAAGCCGGTAATAGCTTCAGCATGGCTCTACCACCTACAACACAATAGGTGAGAGTGTGGTCAAACGGTAAAAACTATAAAGGATTGTAATTATTTGTCTGAACATGCTAAATTCCAGTCAGTTTTGCAATTTTCTTATTGGTATTATAGTTACTATAAACTGTCACTTTGTATTGTACTTGCAGTATCCCACGTTTAGACTGGCTCATAATTGCAGCTACCGGAATATACCTATAGGTGCTTCGCTACAAATTTTAACTTGAGTATGGTAGTTAGTCAGGAAAGCTTAGAAAAAGACCCTATGATTTTATCATGATGTTTTCCTTCACCGAAAGCTTGGACTCCTTCTCAAAGATTGCAATGAAATAGTCAAATTCCTAAAGTCGAAACCCAATATTACTTGAACTAGTATAAAAAGAGCATTACAGAATAAAAACATGTATGTATAGTGAAGGTATATCTCTGTTTCGAAATTAATCTACGTTTAAAACTATGATGGAAGCGAGCGATCCACTAGACCCGTCCAAATGAGTATTCGCCTGACGGATGCACGACATTTGTTTGCGCCTAGTTTGTTAACCTCTGCGGCTCAGGAAATCCCTAACATCTCGCGAACTCGACCTTATTAAATTGCCAACTTCTGCCTTATGATAAAATTAATCATAATGATGAAATATGACTTGAAATATAATTAATTAATATTGCTAATATAATGTAATGAATTAATAAAAATCAATTACCGAATGTACGTATCACTTCTAAGCGGCTGCATCTATTTCGCTAATTCGATGTGTACTGTGTTTATAATTGTCAGCATAAGGTTTGTATAAGATTTTTGAAGTAAAAACTTATTTAGGCGCGTTGAGCGGTATTTTTTGGCAGATGAACTTATGATTTCACGTCATGACATGCTAGTAAGCGTGACGGACCGTATTGCGCTTGTGCGGCTTGCGTCAGACTAGCGGCGCGTAGTATAACGGTCTGTGTACATTTAATATTGAAATATTGTATTGAGATTATGCAACCCATTATATGTTTGATTAATTCATAAACTGTATACAAATGCATAGGTATAATTATTGTTCGGAGTGTCAATAGATGTGACAACCAGACAAATTATAATAATTTCAATTTACAAATTGCGAAATTTAAATAATTCATACTATAATTGATTTAAAAATTGAAAAAAAAAGAACAAAGTTATTCCATTATTTCGATTTTTCACTACTGTTAGAAGTCCTTATGACGGCGTCGACGTTTTTATGGGAAAACGTGTACGGAATAGTGGAAACTTTTGAATCTTTTTGGGATCTTGAAAAATATTGACAGAACTGCTAGAGGGAGATTCAGTTTTCATCTTATTTCGTTACGTGGTCTTACTGCCAAGAGAAGATTTCGTCTAACTTTCAACTCACAGCGAACAGTTATTAGGAATTAAAAGTATTGCTTCCATAATTAGTATCTATTTTCGTGCTACGTGGTCTTACTGCCAAGAGAAGATTTCGTCTAACTTTCAACTCACAGCGAACAGTTACTAGGAATTAAAAGTATTGCTTCCATAATTAGTATCTATTTTCATGCTACGTGGTCTTACTGCCAAGAGAAGATTTCGTATAACTTTCAACTCACAGCGAACAGTTACTAGGAATTAAAAGTATTGCTTCCATAATTAGTATCTATTTTCATGCTACGTGGTCTTACTGCCAAGAGAAGATTTCGTCTAACTTTCAACTCACAGCGAACAGTTACTAGGAATTAAAAGTATTGCTTCCATAATTAGTATCTATTTTCATGCTTAATAATCTTTACAATGAAGATAACATAACTAAAAATATACACCAAACCGATCTTTAATCCAAAATTTCGAAAATCACCTTTCAATTACAGTGTTATTCAAAAGGAGATTGTGCGGTAGACCCAATTTATTTGAACGAATAAAGAGGGG
The DNA here is from genome assembly GCA_036509395.1 of Antheraea yamamai. NCBI lineage: Eukaryota > Metazoa > Arthropoda > Insecta > Lepidoptera > Saturniidae > Antheraea > Antheraea yamamai. The sequence goes on from AP028441.1 coordinate 5,994,455, forward strand.
TGCGTTGTAAACAACAGAACATCAGAAGTACATTGGGATTCCGCATTTCTAATCATCAGTCAGACGCACAGTGAGCTTGATAATAGAGTATACCTTCATTAAGAAACTTTGGATGCGGTAACATTCATTGTGTTTTAAAGTTTCACTTCTTAGAGCGTAACCATAGAGTCGTATTTTAGTGCAACGTTTTCGTAACGCAATATTTACGGTGTAAAAGAAAAGAAAATAGATACATGGCCACAAACAAAATGGAAAAAAAGAAAGACAGTCCGGTAACTGAACAAAGAATTTACATACGAACAAAAACATTTTTATAAATAAAAAAAACTAAATATAATATCGATTGTCTTTCATATCTTATACATACTTAGCATTTGACCATTTATATCATCAAATAATTCAAAGCTGACTTTTAGCTGCAAAGATTACATCGTTCAGAGAAAAAACAAAGACTACCTAAAGCTTCATAGTATTACCATGAATTATATTCCAATCACAACACGAAAATTAAATATAATAGAAATTTTAAGCACCGTATTTGTTACAGATTTTGAGTTATAAAGGTAAATAATAACTGAAAACATTCCCATTGTATGATATATCAATTTCATTCTATGTTTCCTGGTTATATTAAAAATACAAGGACTTATATTCAGTGAAGAAATTTCAAACTACTTATCCCAAATTAAGTAAGAACGTAATCACCTAAAATAAATTATATGAACCATATTTTACTCCTCTAACTTTATACAAAACTAGCCTCTGCCCGCGACTAACGCTAACTAACGCTAAAACGCAGCGGAAACTCTCAAGAAGAAAAAAAAAAAACGATTTGAAACATTCTTCATTGGTGCTCCGCTTCTATTGCTCCTAATGATATATAACCTATAACCTTTCTCGATAAATGAGCTATATAAGACTGAAAGAATTTTTCAAATCGGACCAGTAGATCCTGAAATTACCCCCTACAACGTCACAAACTCACAAACTTTACCTCTTTATAATATTAGTATAGAAGTATAGATAGTATAGATTAATATCTCAACAGAACTTTATATTAAAATACACTTCATTTGTTTTCTAAAGCATTTCCATTTACCAGCCGCATCTATAAGATCTTATCGTACGTTTTAAAGAAACAAAAGGAGCATTCATTCGGGCCCTCAGGAGAAGAACGAATTGAAATATCAGAGCGCACAATACAAAACTCGATTCTGAGATTTACGTTCAAGCTAAGCGCTGAGCCTTACGCTTGAGTGGCACTCGCGGCGAGAGGGTTAAGTGCTATTATTTAAATGTGGTTATGTAAAATGTATAGCGACCGAAAATCTTGTTATGCGTTGATTACTTTCATTGTGCTTTTGTTAACCATCATAATGTATGTATTGTATTAACTATGTGTTCACCAAAATTTCCATATTCGCGTAATTATAATTTCTATACAAAATCAGCTGTCAAAGTATTTATGTATATAAAACTAAAGTCTAGTTTTCTAAATGAAATTTAATTAAAATAAATTCTGTTTAGAATAATATTAACATAACTGCAGTTATTGTATACATATAAATAAAATTAAAGTGAATATTGTTCATTCGTGCCAATCACCGGAATGGCACAACCGATTTTGACAAGACTTGTTCTGCTAGATAGAAAATTTATCAGTGTATTATATAGACTCTTTATCTGTAAGTACTAAGCACTAATACCTAAAACAATAACTAATTTAAAGTCGTATGTAGGGGTTAAGTGGTAATAACAAAATTACTATAAAAATAACAAAAAATAGCCCGCAGTTAATCCAAATGAAACACATAAACCTCTTAAAATAACAAAAAAAAAAAACAGTGAGCACGAAGTTGAAAGCACTCTAAAATTATTTAAATTATATGCCGACAGAAAGCTAGTATTTTGTCTAAAATAATTCTTATACCCGGCAAATATTAAATACTTGCATAAAATATACGCAAAGAACTTTCATGAAACTATATTCAAGGCGTATAATATCCATAATATAAAGAAAATAATGTGTTTAATATCATCTGCTCACATTTTTAGGAAAACATAGTCGTTGATGCTTGTTTGCGTAGCATTTTCATGTCTGTGAAATTCATCCACTCGTTATCTCTCTAATATACATTTTAATATCTAGAAAAAATATTTATAAGTTAAGACAAGACGCAGAGGGGATTTAAAAACAAAAATTTCCATTTCAGAACTATTTCTGACTATCCTTACTAATATTACAAATACCAAAGTGAGTGTTTGCTTGTTTGTTTGTTTTGGTACGTTTTGAAGCCTTAATTACTCAACTGACCGTCATGAAATTTTGCAATCATCCTGTCAGGGCTACAAAAAAGGACATATAGAAACTTTCATACAGAAAAAGAGTACAATTCCCGGGGGCTACAATAAATCTATATTAACGCGAGCGAAGCCGCAAGCAAAAGCTAGTTTTAATATATTTTTGTATGATTCGTTTGAGAATAGTTGTTAGAGCTTTGAATTTAGTCGAAGCTATTAAAAATATCTGATGTGTTTTTATAAACGTCATTAGTAAATAAATACATTTATTACTATTAGGCATCAGACATAAATGAGTAATAACTAGCGGGCCCGGCAGACGTTATCCCGCCCAGATTATAAAAAAATCCTGGACAAATTATATACCAAAACGTTCCTCGTGAATCACTTTATCCACTGGTGGAAACATCATGAAAATCCGTTCAGTAGTTTTTGATTTTATCGCGAACAGACAAACAGACAGACGCGCTAGGGGGCTTTATTTTATACTATGTAATGATATAAAACCGTATACGTATGTCTGCGATTTGTAAATATAACATTTCCATTATCAAACAATGTAATACAAAAATTTATTTCAACAAACTCATTGATACAATAGTCATCGGAGTACCGTTTAATTAGACACTATCATAAAGTGGGGACAGGTAACCGATAAACGAAAGTTAATATCTATATATTGCCCCACAAATTACCGTAATTGTTTCCTTTGTTAATAACCCAGTGACATGCTACAGCCGAAATACTTTTAGGGTTAATAATTGAATTCATGAACGCATAGTCGTCATTAGTTCTGTCACTCGTCATATTTCAACTTGGAGCTTTTATGGAAATAGAAATTTAATTTATTTTTATTTTATTTCTAAAACTAGCGGTCCCGGCAGACGTTGTCCTGCCCTAATTATGAAAAAATCCTTGACAAATTATACACTAAAACGTTCCTCATGAATCACTCTATCCACTGGTGAAAGCCGCATGAAAATCAGTTCGGTAGTTTTTGAGTTTATCGCGAACAGATAGACAGACAGACGCGATAGGGGACTTTGTTTTATACTATGTAATGATATACAAACTCTTTTACTACCGCGCTGTCCTAAAGAAGAGGTGCACTGCGATTTTTGAAGTGAAAACTGCTTTAGGCGCGTTGAGCGGTATTTTGGGCAGGAGATGAATTTATAATTTCGCACCATGACATGCTACGTCAGCATGACCGGCCGTATTGCGCTTGCGCGGCCTGCGTCAGACTAGCGACGCGTAGTATAGGGGCCTGTGTACATGTAATATTGATATTTTGAAACTCGTCCTACGTTTGATTGATTAATAGACTACAAAAATGTATATAATTATTGCTCCGAGTGCCAATAGATATGTAAACCACACTAATGTTAATAATCTCAATAAACAAATTCTGAAATTGAAATATTATCATTCACACTATAATCAATATGAAAATTCAAAAGAGAATACATTTATTTCATTGACTTGAGGTTTCACTTCTGTCAGTAGTCCTTATTTTTAACCTCGACTTTTTTTTAACAATGTCGACTGTAATTTATATTAAATGAATTTCAATGTTCATTATTAAAAATGGAATATACTTTAATGTGTTGTTCTGTAGACAAAGAAATCACTTTTAAAGTTTATATTTCATCATTTCATTTTTTCAAATTATAATTTCTAGTAATTCTTTTTAATACGTACAGTGCGTCCAAGTACGAGAGACGGGCAAATGACCAGTTATATCCGATTTTTACTTTAATATAATTTGTAAAAAAAATTTTGATTGCCTCCCAAACAATTTATGGCCGAACAGTTACATTTTTTTTTTTCGAACTGACTACGCTATTGCCCTAGTAAGGTCTAAACAGCGTCAGCGTCTCAACAGCGAACAGTTAGATAATTAAATTTTCTTTACGATAACAATTTTATTATTGTAACATATACTATATTTTGTATGATCAAAAACAATACTGTGAGTTAATATAACCGTTTAGCGACAACTGAGAATGATTAAATGAGGATAAAGGCCCACATTTTGATTATACAAATTCAAACAACTGACGAGTCTATAAAAATAGTCGTATAATATATATATATCTATACTATAATAAAACTGTAGCAAGGTCAAATCTGTACATTAAATATTTTTTGAAAATTTTTATCGGGGTAGACTTTGTTATCGATATAGAAGCCAAAAATAATCTTTTTACAATTTTTGTCTGTCTGTCTGTCTGTTCCTGTGAACACGCATCACTCTGAAAGTACTGAACCGATTTTAACGAAACTTGGCACAGTGATAACTAATATTACGAGATTACATCTAGGATACTTTTTATCTCATAAAACGCAAGGGATTCTCCAGGATAACGGACGAAAGTCAAAAATTTGTAGTTAATGAAATTTTTGACGGATTTTGGTAAATTTTCATTGTGCTATATATAGCAGACAGATTAGCTAAAAAGATAAGCTATATTTATCTAAGCTACTTTAAAAAAAATACCAAAAAAAAATCGCCGGGATTCGAACCGTCGGCTCCGGCGGACCATATAATGTCCAGTACGTTATAACTGAGCTATGGCTATATGATATTTCTATGCGTAATTATCAACCTCATATGACAAAAATATGTGTAAACGAAACTGTCACTTATATGTTGTTACATTTATTTTATTGTATAAAAAATGTTTGCTAAACAAAGGTGACAAGATTTTTTCCTAAAACATAAACCTAGATAATAGTTACATTGCATTGTAGAAGATGAATCTCAACTAGAGTTCTATCAGTACGTGTGTTGTTTCGATATTTGATAAAATTAGTTTTCTAAATGTTGTTGAGTCTTGAAGTAGTTGGCTTCAGGTTTGTGAATCTAAGATTAAAATAAATCAGTTGAGGTGTATGCAGTTATTTTTTTTTATTCTCGAACTGACCACGCTATTGTCCTAGCAAGGTCTTAAGAGCTTCACCGGACTACTGTTTGCAGTTACTATGTTGTATTTATACTAATATTATAATGAGTGGTAAAGTTTTGTTTTCGAGGAATGCTTGGTACCTACTACTGGCCCGATTTCAAAAATTCTTTCACTGTTAGAAAGGTATATTATCCCAAGTTCAGTATCTTAGTAAAAAAGGTGATTTGTATGTCAAAAGTAAAATAAATGTGACCAAATTAAAATTGAATGCAGATTTCACGTATACTTTACAAATTCTTATAAAACAAACAACTAAAACAAAATGGAAATTTAATGTAGATAAAGTTCAACTTTTACTGTATGTTACGTGATGAAGTTACAAGGGGTACTGGGATGACATTTATCGGCAATATATGTAAGTTAGTTTTGATCTTCACTTTGATGACACTACTTTAGGTAATGCTGCGAACAGATTCTAGGCTTATTTTAAAAGATTTCTCACATACCAACTGGGTATATGTTTGAGTGAGACCCTGGATAGTTTGGATTCACGATTGGAAGTGCTGGATAACGCTGCAATAGGGTTTTAGGTTTTTTAAGATTATTTGCGTTTAAAAATACAACTGAAACCGGTAATAACCGATTTGGTGCAGACGGAGTTGCACGGGTCAGCTAGTATATATATATATATATATATATATAGGGGGAGGGGAGGTGGGTTATCCGGTGCTCTCACTGACCGAACGAAACGCAACAATGCAAGCACTGTTACTTCACGTCCGTGTTTCTGTGAGAGGGTGGTACTACCCCGGGCGAGCCAACCCATCCATGCTGAAACCAGTAATAGCTTCAACGTGGCTCTACCACCTCTAAAATAGAAATATATTCATACAATCATAACCGCGCCTCCGCCCACGTTTATTGCTCAGTAATTACTTTCGTTTCTTAGTTTTATTTTTACCCATATTTCATAGTTTCTGACGTTATTATTATAATTGTATACGCAATACATTTTGAAATAAAGTATCCTCTCTGTATACAAATTTCATTGTTATTGTTTAAGAATAAATAAAACGCTTTTATTGATTTTTTTAACGATTTATAAAAATGTTAATAATCGTTTTAACCTTCTCATCGTAATATTCTGAATATTACAATCGAAATTAATTAAAATCCCTAGATTAAACAGACAAAAAGACAATTGTTTTAGCGTTATATTCATGATACGTACGTACCCTTTATGGTACACTCATTTCCGCGATTTCGCTTGTGTTAATATAGATTTGACCTGTACCTCTGGAACAGACCTTTATCTCTAGATAAATGGTACTATATAGCTTTTTCTGTGCCCTTGAGAGAGATCGTGTATAAACAATTTCACGTTAACCGGTTAAATACTTAAGGCGTGAAAGCGAAACAAACAAACACTTTCACATATATAATACTAATAAGGACTAGTAAGGATGACACAAATGCAGATGAAGTCGCAAGTCGCTGCTAGTATTAATATAGAGAAAACATTCGTTCTTGAGTAGAATACTGATTTAGGACACTGAATGTCAATTTCATAACTAAAAAGTACACTATAAAAATGCCACTACAATAAATATTACAGAATGTAAATAAAAAGAGAAATATAGACAACAACAATTAATATAACTCAAAATGTATTGAAGCGATACAGTCACGCCATTTGTGGGAACGTTTCATTGACGTCTTTTTATATATAGAATTGAGTATGTAATTATCATTGACGTATAAGAAGTGTACAAAACTATTTTTAACATTCAGAAACTTAACTTTTTTTTTCTATCTCATCTGATGTTGAATCACGATATTGTCTAAAAGGGGTTAACACGCTAAACCTAGAGCGGGACTTGCTCTCAAGTACAGCTGACGAAACACACTAACTTTTTCCAAGTCTGCCTGGCTAGCTTACTACTGCCCTCAAGTTGAACTGTCGCCGGGCAACTGTTGTTATGTTCCGGTAATTGTACTAGAGAGCCAGTCACCTCTATTTTATTTAATCGTGTGGCAAAATAGAGTATTCATCTTTTATAATCGTCGATTGATTGATTACCCTATCTGTCGCTGAGAAGATCAACTTATGTGTAACATAAAAAAATATATATAAAAAAAAACTGTGCACCGGCCAAAAATTTGTTACTCTTTAGCATCATTCGGTGAACACGTGCAGGAGAATGAGAGGTACACTTCCTGCGGTCGCGAGTAACACAGAAGGGGCTGCCCTTCTATATTTGGCTTATTTAGTATCTTAGACCACATAACCATATAACATCAAGATAGATTGTGGTCAAACACTAAAACCAATACGGTGTTATTACAAAAAAGTTAAATACGTATTGAACCCTGGCTTTAAAAAGGTCTCAAATTAAATGCACCGCGGTCACTGATTGTTCGCCATCTTGTTCTTTTGTCTCGCTTTAGTTACGTTAGGTTAGACTTGTGAAAAAGGATAACGCTGACTTGCCTCGGGCGAGCGCGGTGCATTTATTAGGAAACTTTTTTAAACCAAGTATTTAATACGTATTTAACTTTTTTGTAATAACACGGATAAAGTGTAAAAAAAAACTCGCTGATTCCCACCTGCTTTGTTGTGCATTAAATTTTTTTTTTTTAATGGCATAAGGTCATTCGAGTCCAAACATAAGAAACCTAGAACGATTTACGAGAAATTCCGCATCCTTACTTAGTTTAGACGTGATTTACCCTCATAGGAGTTGTATTTTCATTATACATACTATATACATAGATTCTTAATAGGTTCATTGTAAATGGTTCCACTACTTTAGTTGACATCGCAGAAATAAAACATTAATACACTTGAACAATTTATTATTTTAACTGCCTCTATATCTTAGAGCACGTGGCCAACATATGTTATCAGATAGCAGCAATATTCAACTGTCGTCTCACACACGAAATAAATATGAACCAAAAAAATCAAAGAAAACGATTTCTAAAGAACTCGTCATCGTCTCACACACGAAATAAATATGAACCAAAAAAATCAAAGAAAACGATTTCTAAAGAACTCGTCAGTTCACCGTATAAACTTTACATCTTTTTAGTACAGTAAAACTTTGAACGTAGAAAACTTCTCAAAGTTCTAGTTCTATTATTAATTTAAACTTTATAACTAGAGCCGGCATTGTACTCGTGAGTTGACTCCAACTCGTGCTAGTTCCGAACTTCACTCAAGAGTCACGATCTTTATTGATCGATTTATATATTACTAGTTTCTGCCCGCGGATTCGACCGCACGGAATAGTTACTTTGAGATAACGCTAACACGCAGCGAAAGCTTTTGAAACATTCTTCATTCGTGCTCCGCTCATATTGGTCTTAGCGTGATGATATATAGCATATAGCCTCAATAAATTAGCTATCTAACACTGAAAGAATTTTTCAAATCGGACCAGTAGATCGTGAGATTAGCGCGTTCAAGCAAACAAACTCTTCAGGTTTATAATATTAGTATAGAAGTATAGATATAGATATCTTGAACCATATAAATACCTAAATTTGGTTTACCGTTTCCAAATACTTACTCATTCTTTCCAGCTATTAACATTAAAATTATGATTGTTGATTCTCAAAATGGTCGGCTGACAAGACCGTAAACATAGCGTTAAAACTGTATAACGAATTTTCTAGAAATTACTTAGTTAGATATCAAACACATAGGATATCTTTATAAAAGGTAATGAAAACTTGTGTCAAACCACTTATTATACATATGTTCCCGCAATATATTTTGAGAACCAGTCCTTATCCAAATATACGGTGTTATCACCTTAGTCCACATCTTTATATAATATCAAGTATATTAATCAAGTATATTAATATTAATCAAAATATCAAGTAATATCATGTTACCGCTAAAACCTTTATAAACTACTAGCTTCTGCACGCGACTTCGTCCACGTGGAATAGTTGCTTTGGGTTAACGCTAGCACGCTGCTATTGGTTTTAGGGAGATGATAGCCTATAATAGCCTTCCTCGATAAATGAGCTAAATACACACATCAAAAAAGTCTAAGCAACATGCGTGATATTACAAATTTTACCATTTATATTAATTAATTTCTAAGTATTTACTCAAACAAAGTGCGTAGGTAAGTAACCTTTTTTGTTATTGATGACATACTGGTTGGTTGTAAAAAAAAAATTTGATTATGTTTTGTTTTTTCATAAAATTCAAATGACTGCGAATTTGTTTGAATTTAAATGCGTTTTAATTGCTACGTTTAGTCTTGATTTTATAATTTTACCAACCATTTAAATAAAGTTAGCGACAAAATTGAATTGTTAGATGTTCCTTACGTCATGAAGCGACGTCATTTGATGGCAGATGAAATGCAAAGAGCTGTAGGGATGTTGCAAGCGGGAAGTAATCAATCTCAGGTATCTCGACATTTTGGCATTCATAGAAGTGTTATTTGTCGTCTTTGGCAGCGCTACAATAATACAGGAGAACCCACTGAACAGCATCCAGGCCGTAAAAGGAGTACAACCACTCGGTAAGACCGGTACATACAACTGACTGCAAGACGCCAGCCGATGTTAACCGCTCGAGAGATAAGTTTGAGGCTACAAATTTCAAGTGGTGTTGATGTAAGTCCTCAAACTGTGCGAAATCGACTGTATGAGTACGGCCTACGAGCTCGATGCCCAATCAGGTGCCCACCGATACGTCACGGGAATCGCGCTCGTTGATATGAATGGTGTAGAGAACGCATAACATGGACCCAGGAACAATGGGATAAAATTATGTTTTCCGATGAGTCGCGATTCGGGTTTAAGCCTGATACAAGAAGGGTGCGAGTGTATCGTCGGCCCGGAAATACTGAAAGGCTCAGGTGCGTTCAGGAAGTTCATCCATACAGCGGCTCAACAGTTATGTTATGGGCGGGTATTATGAAGAACAGGCAAACTGAGCTCGTTTTTGTAAATGGAAACATGAATGCTGAAAATTACATTGAGGATATTCTCAGACCTTATGTCTACCCATTTGCACAAACCTTTGGCTCCGATTTTAGGTTAATGCATGACAATGCGCGTTCACATACAGCTCGGCGAACCAGTGAATATTTTGCAACGGAGAACATCCGGGTATTGCCCTGGCCTGCACAATCGCCAGATCTCAACCCCATCGAGCACGCATGGGACATGCTCCAGAGACGTGTTTTGAAGGACTTGGACAGAGCGACAACAACCCAACAGCTGAAGGATTTGCTACAATTCCATTGGGAGCGAATACCGCAAGATGACATAAACAGTCTCATTAATTCAATGAATAATCGTTGCCGACAAGTTCTGAATAGCAGAGGAGCCCATACTTTGTATTAAATTGTTCTATTCTTTCACAATAAATACATTTTCTTTAGAAATTTAATTTTGTAAGAAAAAAGTTTAGTTTCTTATGTATCTTAGTTTCTACAGTATATTCTAATATTGTTCATTTCTGTTATTAAAAGAACTTATAAAGACAACAGCTGTTATTTTTACATCATAGAACCCTAAAGATATTATTTTAAAAATAAAATACAACGTTATAATGTGAAGAACCATCCTAAAATTTAAATTAGTACATGTTGCTTAGACTTTTTTGATGAGTGTATAAAAAAATACTGAAAGAATTTTTCAAATCGGTCCAGTAATTCCTGCGATTAGCGCGTTCAAGCAAACAAACTCTTCAACTTTATAATAGTATAGATATAATAAAGCGTATTGATTAGTATTTTTTTAAATTTCGAAATAAAAAAAAAGTGTGTGTGTACTTACGCGTTAGAAGTTATACTTCTTTGGCGTAATAAGATAAAAATCTTTTCAAAATTTTTATCTTTCGCCTTATTCTACGTTTGTAGAAAAAACGACACTAACAATAGAAAAAAAGGTATTTAATACATTGAAAGTTTTAATACAAAGAAATACAAACAACAAATACAAAGAAACAAAATGTTGACTATAGCTAACTTCAGGGTGTCGGTTTTTCGTGACGGTGTGCGCGCGCATCGTAATAACTTCAGGGTGTCGGCTTTTCGTGACGGTGTTCGCGCGCATCGTAAAAATTTACTCTCATCATTTTTTCCTAACGCACCAAAGGAAGTATAACTTCGAAAATGACATATCATTCTCATGTTTTTATTAATTCTGACGTTTGACAACAAACTCACCTGATAATGTGGTAACACTCTACAGCTAAAAAAGAACTGGGTCTCAAGTACACCTATAGATGCTTGACAGCTTCTCACGATATTTTTCTTCCCTTAAAAGTCAAGCTGAGTTAGGGCTTTGCTATATTATAAATTAAATAAACATAATTAGATATTTTACAATACACTTATCTTAATTTTATAAATTTAAGCGATAATAATTTTAAGCCAAAAGGGCCTTCCTGAGTTTAACCCTTAGATACAAACATCTAAAGATAAACGGGGTTACGTTTTACATCGCACTTTGTAAAGAACAAAGGGATGAAATTACTTTGCGAGAAAGTTTAATTGTGTTAGTAGAGGCTGCGTCGCGTCGCGTCGACTCTGTTGAAGCTAATTTTTAAAAGACACAATAAATTGAAACCGACATATATTAAGTAAATAGTATCAGTCAAATACTTTTATGTAGTATGAAACAGTAGGTTTTTACATAGACGTGTGCTCGTCCGGTGATCGAACTTCGACCATAGAGAAAAAAAAACTTTCCCAGTTCTTTATTCATACTAAAGCACGCCAATAGATGCAAAATAAAAAACGAATGAATGAAATCGAGTAAGAGACAGAGGAGAGAGATGTTCTTAACCGTTGCCCCACTGCTTTTTTAAACACAGATATCCATAAGATTTCATGAAGATATGAACTTCTTTAAAGCGTCTAGGATCGACTAGTTACTGTTACCGAGATTTGATAACACATATTTTCAAAAAAGTTAAATACGTTGATCGTTAACCTATGAAATCATCTCTCGGCCGATATGTTACCTCCTTCTTAAAACTTAAAACTCACTTTCGCATACCAATATGGACGTGGTGGTGGTAGTGGGTTTTACTTTGCCGCATTTCGTTATCAACCAATGTATGTGGAGCTGCATAGAGACTTGCAGACCGACACGAATACAATGACTACCAATACAGTGTAAAGCTCTCCGTGATCCCCATTGGTTTTAGATCGTACAACAAAATTCCCTACGCTTTTGCTTCGATTCGGTATCGATATAGAGATTTAGATTGTTTGTGATTTATATATTTTCGTCACGTAAGGAGAAAGCGTTATGCTCTTCCATGCGACTCTCTCTTTATCTTTCTCTCTGTATAATATGTACATGTTTATAGGGATATTGGGTCCAAAACTATAAAGTAAAGGGGTGTAGGTTTGGTGGTTACCACTCCAGCCAATCTTCCCTTATACTAACATGTCACCATCTTTTTTTTTTCGAACTGACTACACTATTTACCTAGCAAGGTCTTAACAGCTTCACCGGACTTCATGTTACCATCTTAGAATACATCGTTACTTCACATCAAATGGAGTTACATAGTCAAATGTAAAAAAGTTTGATATTTTATGTCATTGTTACTAAACACGGATATTTATCAACGAAATTCCAGGGCAACTAATAAAAAGTAAACGCGAGGTGAAGCCCGTCCGCGTCCCTCGCATCTGTCGCCTTCCCTGATAAGGATTCCGAAGACAATGAGTGATGTTGCGCGGAGACAGAGCGTGTCGCACAAGCTTATCTCGACAGGTTTTTACCGAGCGTCGTCTCTGTGGGTTAACACAGACGTAACTATACATCTTATAGATACAGTACTGGCCAAACCTTTTGACCTCTTTGAATATAGAACGCAAGAACACAAATTCAAGCACGAATACATATTATAGTGCATATATAACATGGAGATAATTTGAAAATAAATTAAAGCCAATTTTAGATTTCTGTCAGACATCATATTTTTATAACAAAAACGGACAGTTCGAACAATATACAATATGCGACCTCGCGAGTCATTAAAGACCAAGTTTCAGGGATTCGGTATTTTAGCTCTAACCCTCCCAATACATTCTTGATAATTTCATGTATGGACATACAAACTTTAACAACATAACATTTTTTTCATTAAATTACACACATAAAAACTTTGAAAAGCTGGTTTCGTAAAATTCCGACATGATCTAAATAATAGAAACTATAATAAACTGGCCGTCCCATGTTACAGATTCAGCAAAATCAGCAACAGTTTTTAAGTAATAGTATTAGGTTTACAATAAAGTCTCACAGCGTATTAACGATTTGCTGCACTGTAAATTTAAGTGCCATATCAAGCGGGTTTTGGTGTCAAAAGGCTATTAGAATGGATC